>RCUC01107591.1:0-10761 GCA_003697995.1 Taxidea taxus jeffersonii
TGGACCAGTTGTTCTCAAAGACACCTGTGGATGCCGGGAGACACTTTTGATTGTCAGGACCTGGGAAGTCGTTGCTGCTGGCACACACTAGGCAGAGCCCAGGGAGGCTGCGAAACATCCTACAAGGTACAGAACAGCTCCCTGACAACAGAGAATTATCTGGTCTAAAATGTCAGTAGTCCTGAGTTTAGCAACCGTAACATTTAAGGCATGGACTGGTCAGAGAACATTAAAGCTTTCTTTCTAAAGTTCACAATTTCTACTCCCACCAAGTATCTTCTTTTGATTAGAATTTAGAGCCGAGTAGCATTTTCTTACCACCTCCCATAACCTCAAAGAAAGGAAATACACATCAAGGAGTGTCCAGAACCTATCAGGCCTCTGTACTAGCTGAAATGAGACTTTCAGCAGATATCTGTGAACTCCCTCGTGCTGCACTTAGCCTGGGTCTGTTCTATGATCTTCATCAAGGACACAGTATCAACTGCCCTCACCTACTGACTATCCCCCAGGACTCCTAATTTTCCCTCTAAATTCTAAGACTCCAAACTACCCACCCCATTTGCAAGGGATGAGATGTAGAAAGATAAGGACGACAAGAGGTACTCAACAGCACCAGATCAATGGATGGATGGGCAGACAGAGGCATGGACAGAGATTTTTTAGAATGGAAAAGGACTGAGTCCGTAGAGCTCCAAGGGCATGTATCTGTGCTTTACACTTTTCCATGAAGGCAGGGTTGTCCTGAATGTTGACAGCTCCAATCCCATGCCCTGTTATGAAGGGGGGGGGGGGAACTCTGTCATGGAGTATGCTTAACAAAGGTCATTTCCCCAGGAATCTACAGCCTTGGCAGGGAGTCAAGCAGCTAGACTTGAAGGAGTGGTGACAGGAGCTGGGAAGTCAGCAAAGACAAAGCCCTTTTGTCTGGAAGTAGCACACACAGCAGGACGGAGCCTGCCCCTTGACAATGAAATCTGCGGCAGCTCCAGAACTCGCTGGGGCCTGACCCTCTGTTCAGCTGCCTGTCCTGCCTTGCAATGGCTTCTCTTCTCAAGAGCTAGAAGTCTCTTAGTCTAAAATGGGTTTGTTTATTTTTGCCCCTGGCAAACAGTTCAGTATTGTCTGAAATGCTTGAATTGTAACTTTAAGAGGGGGGAGAGAGAGAGAGATCACCATTTTTTTTTCCTGTTGTAAGAGATGCAATAGTGAAACATTTCTGAAGAGTAGATCTTAGACACTCACAGGGGCTATCTCCTGCTGCATCTCAAATTCTACCATGACAGAAGTTTCCCAGATTTCCTCATCTCTGAAGTGGGCACAATACCATCCACCTTACAATCTTACTAATATCCTAAAAAGGCTTGCTTAAATCAGAAACATTTACAGATGGATGCAATGAATGAAAACTCAATTAGCATCCAACTTCTCAGGGAAACTTCTGGTGGGTAGAACAACAAAAGCCAGGAATGGCACCCGTTGCAGGGCAGGAGTTCTTCCCAGTCCCACAAGACCATGGGCCTTCCGTCTAATACAGCGGCTCCCCACAGAGCCACAGCTGGAAAGAAGGGACAGTTTACCTTAGAACATCAAAGTGGAAGTTGAAGTAAATTTGCTGCAATTCTAAGCAAGACCAGCAACTCTCACAGTAGAAAAATATCAGCATAGGCAGTGCCCAGTTGGTAAATGAATGGTTTTCCAAAAGCTCATTTGTAAGTTGTGTTTTTGAAACTTGGAATGAAAGCATTATTTTATGTCCCAAGCCAGCCCACAAACACTGATTGAACTTAAAATACTTCTGGCACACCACATACTTAGAGCAAAAACAGTAAAAAGCAATGTTTTTATATCACTTTAAAATCTATCAAAATAAAAAAATTAAAATTAAAATAAGTAAAAATTCTATCAAAATTTCTTAGAAAAACAAATACACAGCTCATCACTAGCCAATACAATAGTAATATAAAATATTGAAACCAGGTTTGAAAACTGAGAAGCTTTAACATTTATCCACTGAGTACCTTCTTTAATCCTCCAAATAAAGTGCCAATCTCCAGGGCAAACTGCCGGTCCAGCTCCTCTTCATGTTCTGACAAGAAAAACAGTGTTTCATTAGTCAGTTTTATTTAAAACTGGGTTGGTTTAATAGGAGAGGCACTAAGAGAAATTGGAATATGTTCTGGAAAAGTTGTCTGTGGACTGAGCTACAGACATGGAGACATGTCAGACTCCTTGACCTTCCACTCTAGTTTCCTGTGACCTAAGTTCCTGGAAATACAGAGTAGGACTGGTGGAAATGTCCCCTTCAACTTGTAATAAAGGTTACAAATGGAGAGGGATCAAGACACAAAGCTTCCAGCACCAGGAACCAAGGGGGGAAATAATGCAAATGCCTCACCTCTATAGCTGGTGAAAAATTATTCTAAACAAATCACACCACAAAATGATGGTGATCATAGCCCCATGATATGGACATAATGCTAACGAGATTATAAAATGAAATCCTATAATAGTAATAAGTATACAATTGGTTTAAGACAAAAAGTATTAACAAAATATTCATTCAAATACCTGCTAAGGGTGTGCAATAACCAGGCACACACTGTGATACACCAGGAATGAAACAAAATAAGATTGGCATGACCTTTGCCTGGGACTCCTGGTACCCAAGGGAAGAGAGACGAACCAATAATGATAAATTGCAATAGTACAGATGAACGCCATGTAAAGAAGAAGGAGTGCTGAAGTGCCTGTGCAATGTCCCCTGAGCAGCCCAAGGGGAATGGATGGAGTACTCAAAAGAGTACACTGAACTGGAGATGAAGCCTGGGGAGTCTTCAGCATAAGGGTAGCGATGCAGCCACCAGAATATCTGAGCTCACCCTAAAAGGCACAGGGTGCACAAACAAGGGAAAACCAATCCTTATCAGACCAACAAACCTACAAAAACCACAGAAGAACCGAAAAGGAACTACCCAGAAAGATGGCAGGAAAACCAGGAGAGTGTGTAGTCATTAAAGGATGCTGGTTTCCAGCGGGATCCAGGGACAGAGTCACACACACTAGAGGAGCCCCCGCATCCAACCAGGGGCAACACTGCCCTGGGAACAAACAGGAAAGGGCGGGGTGGTGAGCACCAGCCCAGGGCACCACATGGCCCAGCTCCAGGATAAAGTCCCACTGCATCCCACGGGGTGCAGGGGGTGCTGTGGAGGTGTGGGGTTACAGCCGGGCTCTGGTTCTTTCTGTTAAAGCGGCACACAGGTCACATTGTGTGCTCAGCTGTGCACAGACTCAAGTCCCAGGGAAGAGCCCACAAACAAAGGGCAAACAAAAGGGCAAACTACTGCAATCCAACAAAGAAGTTAACAGGAACCTTCCAAAATTCATTAACCCAAAGAAGGTGGGAAAACCTCCCTGCCTCTTGCCTCTCTGTTTCGGCTTCACAAAAAGCAGCCTCTAGAAACATCAGAATTGTGCAGAGCTGAAACAAGGCAGAAACGTGTTTGGGTGGTTTTGTTTTTGTTTTTTGCTTCCTTTTTAAAAGAGTACGTTCAGAAGCAGTGAAATTTACATGCGAAACCACCAGACTTCCTGAAACTGGAACGCAGCTCCCTCTAGTGGGAAAAAGGAATCCTACATAGGTAGGGGAATAATGACACCCTGTCTTGTGCCCACAACTGAAATACGGAGACACAATTTTATAAAGTAAAAAAAGATTAAATTAATTTTAGTATCTTTTATTTATTTCCACACAGAATCATTATTAAACAATTATGGATGAGTCATTTTATGTCCCTTTTTCTTACTAATTCTTCAAAATCCAATAAACATGCTATCCTTATAGCCCATCTCAATTTGAAGTGGCTACATTTTAAGTGCTGGGACAGCTAATGCCTACAGTATTAGACAGCATGGCCCAAAGCAAAAATCCTCTCTCAGGTTTGGAGAATTTTTACAACTCCCCCTGGACTGATTTCTTGACAAATGCTATACAACATTCGTTCCTTTTTGGAATTCACAGTCCTGAAACGGTCTTAAGTTAGCTGAAAATGCATGGCTACAGAATTTGGTTGCTATAGGAGAACGGCAGCTGAGAGCCTGTAGTGGGAAATCTTTCCCCAAAGAGCTTTGGCCCTCAGAATTTCTCTGCTGCAGCCTTTCATTAGAGATCCCATATTCTCACTCAGAGCAAGAGTTTCCATCGTACCTCACATATACTCAGGCAAAAGGACCCTGCAAATGGAGAGAAGCATTCTTTGCCTGAGCAATTTTCTCCACGACACACAGGCCTGACTGTTGGGCAGAGCGAGCTTTTTCTTTGAGGTGCCCTGGTTTTATTTCCCAAAATTCAGCACTCCACAAAACTGCCTCAGAGCATAGAAACGAAGCAATTTCTGTTGATGAGCTCTCATTACTAAATCAGCTGTTGATTCTCCCCACTCCAACCACCACCCAACAAGAGGATATATCAAAGCCCCATTCTACCTACTGAGTGAGAGGATTTGCATTTTAATCGATGCCAGTGAGCTGTGGTGGTAAACCATTTACGTGAAAGCCCTAACTAACCTACCCCTTTCACCCTCAACATTTTGATAGGAAACCATTTCTGGGGTGGGGTGGGGGTCATTAGATGGCAATAATCGGGAAGGGGAGGAAACACACACACACACCCTTGCCTGACACAAGCCACTGCCAAGGACTAGCACACCCAATCATGGCTTAACATGTCCTGCTGTTTCTATGCATTCGAAAAATTCCAATCAGCTCCTACTGATTCTTTATTTCTCTCGGAAGCCACCGGGTGCAGACTGTGGCAATAAACAGTAGAGAAAGGGAGCAGAAAAGATGGGCTTCTCCAGATAAGAGAATTTAACGATAACCAGCTCTCACAAATTCATATAAAAGGTCATATAGAAGGATGAGAAGGTGCTGGTTTTCCCGTGATAATTCTTGAGAAGTGGTCCCCCCCCAGCCCAATTCCCATAAGGGAATGAAAAGTTGATGTAGAAATAGCCCAAGCAAAAGCAAATCATATACGTAAATAGGATACAAAGCAACATACAACATAAAAGGCCTTCAGATCTCCCTAATAAGGCTGCTCATCTGTTACTCATCAGTGGGAATTCTGGTGTCTATCACTGCAAGCCACCAGGTACACGATCTGCATGGGAGTCCTTAGGGCTCCAGACTGAGATGGAAACACTCCAGCAAAGAGGAAACCATAAGATCTGGGCATATTCTTTTGTGTTTGACAGAACGGCAGGGAGCGCTAGCTGGAGGAGTAAGGAACTGTGGAGTCTAATACTGAGGGTTGCTTTCACACGCCCTCAGCTCAGGCCCTGTCCCAGGTCACTGTTCACTGTGACAAGTTTACTGCTGGTGTGAAGAAAGTCGACTAAAGGTGGGGGGCCTAGGTGGCTCAATCGGTGACGTGTCCACCTTCTGCTCAGGTCATGATCCTAGGGTCGTGGGATCAAGCCCTCCATCGGGCTCTCTGCTCAGCAGGAAGCCTGCTTCTCTCTCTACCCTACTGCCTGCGTGCTCTCTCTCTCTCTCTCTCTCAAATAAGTAAAATCTTTAAAGAAAAAAAAAGTCAACCAACATTCTCCTGCCTTGAGGGCCAGTGTCGACATGGGAGGAGAAGGCCCACCATGTAAGCCTGAGAGGAAGGAGTGGGCCAGCAAGCTTGGTCCCCAGTAGGAAAGCCGGAGCTCTAATGTTTCCTATGACCCTGGCCACAGGTGACCAGGGAACAGGGTGAGTCATAACATGAAGCCCTGCCTAACAGATCCCTCAGAGCCTGAGTGCAACACATACTTTCCATGCTGGCCATCAAGCCAGACTGCCCTGTCCTTGGCTCCCACGCGGGCTATGTCCTTGGGTCCTTTCACAAAAGACCTGTTAACTGAAGGGCCTCTGGTGGCCCCTCCCATGGTTCCCAGGGCAAGGCCACCTGTTCAAAGACCGGACCAGGGGTAGCCTCCATTCCCCCCAACCCAATGCCGCCCACCCTGAACTGGGCCCTCCAGAGTTGCCAGCTGTCTTGCAACCAAATTCCTCTAGTCACAAAATCAAGTGGGAAAAGTTACCTCCTGTTTACAAAGCCCGCCCCTCATGAGAGGTTAGTGTGTTATGAACACAAAGAAGAATCTAAACGCACTGTTGTCTCCTTTCCTTATAAACAGAGACTAATGGTAAGTGACAAGATCAGGGGCGTTTAGGAACAAACAGAAGGTAGAAGGTGAAAATGCTCAACTACAATTGTATTCCACTTTCAGAAATCCTACTAAATAAACACAGAAATTGGACGTGGCAATTCAAATAAATCATTTATTCATAGTTGCTTAAATATCAGGGCTTCCTGGTGCTACAGAGTTTATTTAGAGAAACATTTAACTCTGCTCACTCAAGATTTTTAAAAATGAAAGTAAAGGGTCTATGAAATGGAAATGCAAATTTATGGAAAAATACCACTCTGTTTATAAAAATGTCCCCAATATGCAAGTTTTCAGGAAGAGAGCCAGGGCATAAAACTTGAACCTGGGTTCTGGAAAAGCCAAAAGGATCTAGCGTGGCCTACTGTTCAATGGAGAATAATTGTTCCTCCCCCCCAAAAAAGGTAGAATTTATAAATATACCCAAGAGATTGTTTTGTTTTGTTGTTTTAAAGAGAAGAAATCCACTAAGTAGACAAAGCCTTTGGTAAATTCCCTAAAACAGAAAAAATGAGACATGAGTGTTTCAAAACATTGTATGATCTAAACTGGATGTTAATACATTTGAAAATTTCAATGAAAAGGAAAAATGTAGGGGCACCTGGCTGGCTCACGCAACTCCTGATCTCAAGGTTGTGAGTTCAAGCCCCCACACTGGGTATATGAATTACATAAAAATAAAATCTAAATAAAAAATTTATATGTATATATCTCAAACTGACGTGAAAAAACCTAAATATAACCTGAAATAACTGAAAGGTACTAAAGTTTTCAGTGAATCTATTTCCAAAGACTCCATGCCTAGACAAACTTACAAGTGAATATCAAACCTGGAAGCTCACGTCTCGTGCACTATTTACACAGTTCCAAAGCACACACAAAAAATAAACTCCCCCATTCATTTTATAAAGTTAATGATGATATTAAAATCTGATGAAATGAAAAATAAAACTACAGGCCAATGAATCTCATTTAGAAATTAGTAATTTAAAAAAACCTTGGAAACAAGCAGTGTATTTAAAAATACCATAGTCATAGGTTTGTTGTAGGAATCTATATAAGCCATACTGGAAAATGTATAACTTTAAAATATGTCAACAGCTTGAAAGGGAAAAATTTTGCAATCATCTGAATAGGTGCTTTAAAAATGATTTCAACATTCACTGCTGATTTTAAAAATTTAGTTAAAGGGAGCTAGCCAGATTCCTTTGCATAATTAAAAAAGAAAAAGAAAAAGTTGGGTTTTTTTTAAAGATTTTATTTATTTATTTGACAGACAGAGATCACAAGTAGGCAGAGAGAGAGGAGGAAGCAGGCTCCCTGCTGAGCAGAGAGCCCAACTCGGGGCTCAATCCCAGAACCCTGGGATCATGACCTAAGCCAAAGGCAGAGGCTTTAACCCACTGAGCCACCCACGCACCCCAAGAATCATTTTCTTTTTGAAACCCTGAATCAATAATTAACCCAAACTTGGTGCCCTAAAAAGACAAATGAATTATTTTTTTTAATTTTTTATTTATTTATTTGACAGACAGAGATCACAAGTAGGCAGAGAGGCAGGCAGAGAGAGAGGGGGAAGCAGGCTCCCCGCCGAGCAGACAGCCCCATGTGGGGCTCGATCCCAAGACCCTGAGATCATGACCTGAGCCGAAGGCAGAGGCTTTAACCCACTGAGCCACCCAGGCGCCCCAGAAAAAGCAAAGTTTATTCAACTTTTCAGTAATGGTAAAAACAATATGGGAAATTCCATTAAAATAAAAATAGCATTCTTTCCTGACTACTGTATTGTTCTATAAGTCCCAGCTAAGCAATAATAGATGAAGCAAAACCATTAGCATGATCTGCAGATATTATCTAAACACAAAAATTAGGAAAATAAAAAATAAATAAATGGAACATTAAGAGAATTCAATAAATTGTTGGAATTTAACATACATAAACCAAAATAAATATCTTTAGATCAGAAATAATCAGCTACAAATTATAGGAAATATAACTGGAAAATTTCCCAATCACAAAAGGAAAAAAAAAAAAAAAGACTCAAATAATCTGAATAGGAATTTTAGCAGGACTTGTTATGAAGAAGACCAACAACCGTTAAAAGGGAGATAAGAGAAGACCCTGAATGAATAAAGAAATATGCCATATCTGTGGATGGAAAAATATAATAAGAATATTAAGTATTTACAAATTTCTAGGGTTCCTAGGATTCTAATTAAAACACAATGAGATTTTTTTAAAGAACAGTTTCATATATGTATATAGAAGAATAAACCAGTAAGAATAGCTAAGTGAATACATTATATGTTAATTAATTAAAAAAAAAGAATAGCTAAGTGAGGAAATGAAGAACAATGAGTGGTAACTTATGCCACCAAATACTCAAATATTTTATGAAGCATTATTTATTTAAGATTTATTTGAGAGAAAGAGAGACAGAGCGAGCGAGAGCATGGGGGGGTGGTCAGAGGAAGAAGCAGTTTCCCCGCTGAGCAGGGAGCCCGATATGGGACTCGATCCTGAGACTCCAGAATCATGACCTGAGCTGAAAGCAGTTGCTTAACCAACTGAGCCACCCTGTTGCCCTATAAAGCATTTTTAATTCAAACAGTGCGCTAATGAGGTATGAATTGATTGAGAAATCCCCTGATATTCTAAGAGAGCTCCTCCACCCCAGTCTGGTATATATATAAGCATTTAGCAATGACAGGAGCCTCTGGGTGGCTTAATCAGCTAAGCGGCTGACTCTTGGTCTTAGCCCCGGTCTTGATCTCCCAGTCGTGGGACGGAGCCCCACCTTGGCCTCTGTGCTGCGCGGAGTCTGCTTCAGACTCTATCCCCTCTGCCCCTTCCCCCATTCACATGCATGCACATATGTGTGTACGTGCTCCCTCTCTAATAAATAAAATCTTTTAAAAAAGAGGTTAGCAATGATCAAGATTGCATCATAATTCAATGTGGAAAGAAACAGTTAATCATATTTGGTTATCTATTTGGGAAAAAAAAATTTAACTTTTCACTTCAATCATATATCAAATACATGTGAGATGGGCCAAAGAAGAAAGGCTCAATTGCTGAAACACAAGAAAAGGGATACTCTACAAAAGAAGTATTATTTTTTTAAAATATTTTATTGATTTATTTATTTGACAGAGAAAGCAAGAGAGCACAAGCAGGGGGAACAGTAGAGAGAGAGAAGCTGACTCCTCGCTGAGCTGGGAGCCTGATGCAAGGCTCGATCCCAGGACACCAGGATCATGACCTGAGGCGAAGGCAGATGCCTAACTGACTGAGCCACCCGGGCACCCCAAGAAGAAATATTACTGACACAACCTTCCTGGAGAACAGTCTGGGGAACTCTATCCAAAACCTTAAAAATACTCATGTAGTTTTACTCTGCAGTTCCTCTTCTGGAAATCATTCTTCTGAAAATCCTTCTGAGAAAAGCTCTCAGGTATGATACAACAATACAAATAGATTCCTTACAAAATAAGTGAGCTATGCATTCAACTCATACAGTTGGAATGAAAAGGAACAGAGCAAATCCAAAGAAATGATAAGAAATAATGAGAGCAGAAATTGGAGAACAAAAAGAAACAACTGAGAAACCGAACAAAGCCACAAGCTGGAAAGATCGCTAAGCTCTCTGACACAACTGATCAAAGCAAAAAAAGAGGAGGAAGGGAGGGAAGGAGACGATGTAAAACAAAATACACAGTAAGAGAGAAAACCAAAACTACAGAAACAAAAAAAATTTTAAATACAAGTATTATGAACCACAATATAGCAATCAAATGGAAAACCTACATAAATGCATAGATCCCTGGAAAGCTACAAAATGTCAAAATAGGTACAAGATGAAATAAACTTGAATATAAGTCAACAAATAATTAGAGCAGTAGTCTAAGACTTCCCCTCCCAGCTGCTTTCCCAGGTGACCGCCAATCACTCAGGGT
Organism: Taxidea taxus jeffersonii; assembly: GCA_003697995.1. NCBI lineage: Eukaryota > Metazoa > Chordata > Mammalia > Carnivora > Mustelidae > Taxidea > Taxidea taxus. Next base: position 10,175 of record RCUC01107591.1, read on the forward strand.
TTTACTGATGACAGTTCAACTCTTTTCATTTCAAAAACTGCATCAAACTGATAGGAACACAACATATGGGCTTTTTTTAGGTGGGAGCATTAACTCTTTCAAGGTTACAGCACAGCAGATCTCATCTTTCCTCAGGTTAAGTATATGCAGAGGGACATAAAAGTGCTTCTGCATCTACCGAACCACAAGGGCATCACCTTGGCCCAGTGGGTCCGGATCAGCCACCAAGCTGCAGAGCTCGAGGGGAGCAGTCCCCAAGCATAGCAGATCACCACTACCCCATCCCAAGTATTTCTATATGACTTAGAGATGCTCCACGCCTGGTGGAGTCAGGAGGAAGAAAGGGTGTTCTGTTCAGTCCCTGCTGTGAATTTAGCAAAAGATTCCACTGGCCGTTCAAGTTAGACTGCTGTCCCACATGGCCTGGCAGCCCTGCCTCCCCAGACAGAGTGCAGTGAACACGACACCTGCTCCGCACCCAGAGAAAGCAGCCGTGCAGATGCCCACCGGTGGCATTTCACTGAACGGGTAGGTTTTGAGCCTGAAATATGTTCTAGGCACTCTATTTGCTCCAGATACAAACATCC
>RCUC01107599.1:0-15817 GCA_003697995.1 Taxidea taxus jeffersonii
TCCAGTCTTATCCCTTGGAATCCACTTTTCCCAAAGACAGGCTCACCTAGGCCCTTGGCCACAGATGAAGACCAGTCCAGGATGTGCCCCCTTTCCACCCGCAAAGGGAAGCCACGTGGGCAAGACCTACACCCGCACGCAAGTCTTCTTGGTGTCAACAGGGTAATCCATGAGAGGTGATGTGAAATGATTGCTTTCAAGTTATCAGCAGGGTAATAACTTTGAGTAATTAATATGCACACAGTTTGCTAAGGTCCTGTAGCATGAACAATCCTGCGATGTCGGTTCCTGATGGCGCCATTGTAGGAAAAGCCCCCGCAGCCCCATGGGCCATTTCGTCATACTCGTACAGAGAAAACTACAGCGGCCCAAGAAGGCAGCACGATTGGCTGCAGAAATGGGGACTGAGTTGTGCTCAACATCTGTTTGGGAAGGTTTGGAGCCTTAAGAAAAATGTAAAAGGTGTCTCCTAAACTGTCCATTTCTAATCCAAAGTGAGTTTTTTTAAATGTCCCCAGACAGCAAGCCTGCTGTGTGATGTTGGTCCACCGCATGACCATTCTGTGCTCTAGCCCAGTGCTCTGCACCTGCCGGCTCACAGAAAGTGTTCCAACAAATAAAGAATCTCAAAACTGAGGTTTTGAGTCCTAGGAGCTCTGAGGGTCCTTACTGAGCCCGGATTCTAGAATTTATTTTCTACTTTTGCAAAGTGTGAGTCTGTGCCACTTGTGGGCCCCCCAGTTCCTTTTCACCCAACAGCAGTGCTCCCCAGGCGAGGGGGCAGGACCAAAAGCAAGGCATCTTAGAGGGGGTCCTCCCAGGCACTGCAGGTTCGAAGGTTCCAGGCTGCCTTGCAACAGAAGCAGGCTCTGGATGCCCCGTTTCAGCTCTGCTGGCCCATCTCTAATCCTGAGCTGCTGTGCGCGGGCCTGGGATGGTCCCCAGACCACTCCACATCCTCCATCGCGCCAGGTGAGCCGCCTCTTGTCCCAGAAAAGAGGCGAGAATGGTCCACGCCTCCAGTCTCCGCGGTTTCTCCTGGGACGTCCTCCCCTGAGGTGGCGTTATCCAAGGGGTGTTCGGAGGAGGAAAAGCTGCAGCCGCCAGCCTCTTCTACCCACGGAGCCTTCTCTGGGGCTCCTGAAACACAGGAGGCAGTAGTCTCTTCAGGAGAATGTGGTTTTCCTTTGTATAGGAGAACATTCATTTCCCTGCTGATCCTGCAAAGCTGAGGGAAGGTTCCGATGCTGCTTTTCCATTATAATTGCTTCACTTTCCAAAACTCACTTTTCATGCGAAAGAGCTTTCGGAGGCAGTGAAAGCCCATGGAGGTCGTCTGTGCTCCCTGCAGAGAAACCCCAAATATGCAGGAGCTTAAAAATAACCCTGCCTTCTGCAGGTAGCTCCTTTTTCGATATGCAGTGCCCTCCGCTCCAAGGCAAGTGTTCCTAATGCTAAATTAACTGTTAACAAGGATTTTAAAATAGGTATAATTTATGCTAATTCAGAAATATTCCTTTCCCAAACTACTTATTTTTACCCCCAATTGCTGTGCTTCTGCATTAGGAGCCAAGGACTCGGGCTTTCAGAGCAGCTTCTAGATGCCTGGCCGTTTCCATGTGTGGTTTCCGCACAGCCCGGCACCGTATCCTGCGGATATGCCCCGTCACGATCTGGGTGGGACGAGGGACACCACCAGCCCTGGCGGACGTAAGCGTCATCTCTCAAGGTCAGGGCAGCTCGGGAGAAAGCTGTCTGCTCCTGCCTGATCTGGCTTCACGGGGAGGGAGTGGCTCAGGTTTGCTTGTTGACACCCCTCCTAGGAGCATCTCTCTCTCCCTGCTCACCCCCAGTGGAAGCATCACGGACTCTGCCGGTGCCCCAAACCCAAAGTCCACCACCGCGGTGAGGTGTGGCCATCTGCTTCATCTAATGGAGTACATTTCAGGAGACCCCGCAGCCAGCTGCCTTCAGTCCTTCGCAGGGACGGTGCTCCCCCTTGGCCCTCACCCCGGGGAAAGCAGGTCATGTGTCCCTCCTGCTGCATTTGGCTCCAGGACTCGCCAGCCCCTTCCCCAGCTCTTGCCCCAGCAAGGATGCCTGCCTTAGGGCTGAACTGTTCCGGAAGGAAGGGAAGGGGAAAGAAGAGAAAGGAGCGGAGCTTTACTTTTGGAGCCATGGGATTTATGGAAGATCCGAAGAAGGAATCCGTGCCCCCACATGGTCTGTGACGAGGAGCGAGTCTACTTGGTAAGACAAGATGACAGGAGCGGTGCCAGGACACAAGATAGTCCTGCTGCTGCTTCTTGTGGCTTGCGACGCCACCTGAAGCCCACAGGGGCAAGCGGGGCCACGGTCCAAAGATCCTTTCCTGGAAGAGCAGCTGAGGGCTGTTCGGACACCACTGAGCAGGCGAGGTCTGGCAAGGGGCCCCTTCACAGGCAGGTCCCCTGGGGACATGGGATCCATGTGTCCTGGAGCACTCAGTCCCTGCCACGCCCAGGCCACCACAGTCCAGGATGTGCTCTGGAGTGGCCGGCAAGTCCACGCGAACACACCGCAGCCCTGCTCAACCGTCCACATCAGCTTCCGTCGGCCCTGCTCCCCGTGCTCCGCTACGTTCCCTATGTTCTGACGAGCTCCCCGTGCTCCCCGTGCTCCCCCATGCTCCCTATGCTCTGTCACGCTCCCCGTGTTCTTCATGCTCCATCGCTGCACGCCACTGTGTCTGAGAAAGTACAGGGCATGTCCTGTGAACACCATCCAAACGGATACAAAGTGGCACGCCCAGTTAGGAGGAGTAAGAGGAGGGATACACAGCAGAGGAAATCCAGCACTTCCCAATAATGAAAACAAACCTGAGTAGCAACAGCTAGAGGGGCAGCCATAGGTGAATAAAACTACAGGACACCAGGGAGACGCAGAAACGCTGTCCTGGGGCCGGAAAGTGGGATGGGATTCCTTCCCGGGGCAGGGAAGGCAGCAAGATGGCTGGAGGATTACAGGACACATCGTGGAGACTTCAGACGTTGCACAGGTAGTAAAGAGAACATGCAACGGAAACAGGGCTGCTGTGGGAGGCCATTCCTAGTACCAGCCAGCTCCAAAGCCGACCTGCGAAGGGCCCCCGGAGCCCAGGAGAGGCTGGGACTCAATGGGACTGGCTGGGACTCAGAGGGAGAACGCAGAACCCGATTGCGTGGGCCTAGAGGACGGGCACCCAGCACTGCTGCTGGGCCACGGGGAAGGTCACGCAACAGCCTCACAGTGTCTTCACAGAGAAGGTACATTCTGTGCAGAGTTTAAAAACAGGGAGAAACTTGGCCTTCCAAAGTCACCTCCTACAGATAAAATGGCCCTAGAGGATGAAAGACAGCGCGGTGAGGGTGGGGAGGGGACACAGAGAGACAGACACAAAGAGAGTTAGAGAGAGGGCCCTCCGGCAGCCCGGCCCGTGGAGGAAGCCATTGGGACACTCCAGCCCCAGGACACAAGGACAATGTGGGCAGTCGGTGTTGTTATCGTCAGACTGGTGAACTGCAGAGGCCGAGTGTTTCTCTGCGATCTCTGGTCCGGGCATTGTCTGGGTATTTCCGCTCTACAGCCACCTGTCTGTTGAAACACCACTTTTCTAGAGGACGTTGGCTGTGCTCCACCTCTTGTCTCTTGTGTGACCATTTTTGCTCTCAATAGGTCCTCATACTCCGGTATCACGGCTCATCATGGAAACCGAGCCAACAGGAGAAACGGATACAGAGACAGGGAGATTCAGTTAAAGGAATTGGTTCGTGTGATTCTAGACACTGGCAAATCCAACATTCCTAGCCCAGGTTGTAAACTCGGGCCAGGTTTCCACACTGCAGTCTGGAGGCTGAATTTCTTCTCCAGGAAACCTCAGCTCTTGCCCTTAAGGACTTCAACTGATTGGACGAGGCCCACCCACATTACTGAGAGTGATTTCCTTTATTTCAAGTCAACTGTAGATGTGAACCACACCTACCAAGTATCTCCAACACAATAGCTAGATTAGCGTCTGACTCACCGGATGCTATAGCTCAGTCAAGTTCACCTGTAACAGTAATGCTCACAAGTCTTTTGCTGGGGGCTGAAATGAACCCACCAGTATTAGCAAAAAGAGCTTTGCTGTGCATCACACACCACAGTCCCTGCTCCCCTCTCAGGCCCAGGCTGCTGGGTTTAGGCTGCACAGGACATGGATGCAGCACGGGTTTCTCTGTACTGGTGGAAGACAAAAGCCTCATTATTTGGGTGCAAAGGATTATTGACCCATCAGGTTCTCTGTTGGGTTTTTAGAGCATCACCAACTAAACAATAGATGTTTCATTCAGAGAGGGCAGATCAAAAAAAATAACAGAACGTAAAGTCCCGAAAAAGACCTTAAAAAGTACGCAAGATGCTAAAAAGTAATCAGAGATAGAACGAAAACACAAGAGCTGAAATCCATATCAGCCAAGACTTTGGGGACCAGAGCACCCAACCGCGCAAAAGAATCGGAGTGAAGAAATCTGTGAGGACATGAAATGATCAAATCTTTGCCAGAAAGAATGATCTTAACATTGATTAAAAACGAATTTCTTTAAATACTAGCGAGCACTCTTCAAGCACCAAGGGTGGCTTTTAAAAAAGAGAAAGACTTGTATACTTGTAAAATACAGCTCATGCACTATCACCTTTTAATAAAGATTTGAGAAAAATAAGTATTAAACTGGGTAGTTAAAATAAAGTTAAGTAAGATGAAATAAAGATGGATTTGTAATAGACTAGAGAGCATTTTGGAAGGCAGGCGAGTAAAACCAAAATGTAGCTGGATGTGTGAGAGCTAAATTTGGCTTTGAGCTTCCTGGCACCCAAAGCAAAAATAGAACCTAAGATCCCCACCATTCCTGTTTTAGAGCATGCATTCTCAATGAGGCAATATTACCTCTAAGGGGGTAGAAATCAGTGCTTAGGGGACCAAAAAACTTGGTTGGCTCATGTAAAAAGCAGAGATACACATAAAATACATAAGTACATACACAGCACATCTGAATGGTCAAAATTTCTTAATGGGGAAATTAGGAAAAAATGTCTAAAAATGCTCCTTGGAAGTTAATGAGGGAAGAAAGGTTGAGAAGCATCATCCAGGAAGACTTTCAGGAGGCCACATGGGGACACAACTGGAACCAGAGGCCATTCTCAAAGAAAAATAACTATTTTTTTGTAGGGCCAGGAACTACTTTTACAATTTGGGGCAACAGCTTCTGCAGTGTGTGATGCTGGCTATCACACAAGGACCCACCGCCAGGGGCCGGAATCTCTCGTCCTCTCCCAGGTCAGGATGCCCAATGCACTTCTTTTAGGATGTCCGATGGGGTGTAGTTTCCAATACTCTCAATGGAGGAGGAATATTTACCTCAGTTGAAGACTAAGAATTCACAAAGGAAAAAATTCTATGTTCACTTGAGTCTCACATTTCCTCGGGGTGGATGGGATATTTACAGCAAGGACGAATAAACTGGGTCGGGGGAGGGGAGCGATCGAGTAGGAGAGAAGGATCCTGAGTCTCCTGGGTTCTGCAGCAGGTTTCCTGGAGGCCTGGTTAACGGGGCCGTGGGGCAGATCCTTGTGGTGGCAACAGGGACACATCCGGAAGGAAGAGGCAAGTGTACTTTACATGGAAAAGAGGACCCCGTCGCCTTTTTTGTTTCTCGCCACTGAAGATCCAGAGAGCTCTGGAGTCTGATGCCAAATGATGCATCGCATCAAACAAAACCCTCTCTCAAGTCAGCCACTGAAAGGTTGTAAGGGGCAGAAATGACGCGCAGCCAGAGCCAGGTCAGGCTGAGCGGGAAAGCGTCAGCAAGCTGGGCTCCGCTCTGCTCCCTCTATAGGGACACACAGGCACAGGAAGGACAGACACAGGGGCTGTAGATCTGGGTGGGGCCGCAAGTGAGGGACAACAGAGGCGGTTAAGAAACATGTACACACAGGTAAACGCAAGTCACAAAGCTCTTTAAGAAAGAAAACGTGGATCAATGGCATTTGGAGATACATTGTGTCACACCAAGGGATTAAAAAAAAAACACAGTGTTCAGACACTCCGTCTTTTTAAATGGCTTTTTATTTTTTGTTGTCAATGAATAACTTCTGAGCCTACTAGGAGAGTAACATGATTACAGTGGATAAAAAAATATAGATGACAGAATAAAAATATTAGGTCATACAAAGTTAGTCGTTTTTTTAAATCATTGTCCACCAACACTGTCAGGACTTCAGCGCTTAGGGGGAAAAAATCAACAAAACTTAATATGTGTTTTTTTACACTTCCAGCAGTTAAACATTAAAAACACATATCGAGAATCATGTGTGGAAGCCCATTACAACAGACGGAACTAAGAACCACCATATATACAAACTTCTGTACAGACTGAGGACAGGAGGAACTCACCTATTAAAGCCATCTGTGCGCTATGGGCCTTCTCTTTTTGAAAGGAAAGAAAATGGACTTCCTATACTTGTATTCCCTCTCCCTCTTGATCCGGTATTTCTACTGGTGTTTCCACTCCATAAATTAGTAACTGTCCAGTAGCTGAGAAATAATCCTATTTTGAATTATACCAAAGGAAGTCAGGAAACTGCCCCCTTCCTCCAAAGGGCTGACCTTAACTGCCCCATACAGGTTGAAGATACACTTGACCACAAAGTCACACCCGCAGGACCACGGCTGAGAAAACACCCTTCGAGAACCAGCTGGGGGTCGGCCTCGGGAGAAATGAGCACCCACGGAGAAATGAGCACCCACTCACTACCCGGTCTCACAGGTGACGGCCTCGCCCCTCGTACTGCGCCAAGCCCGGGTCCACCGTGTCCCCTGCTCATGTGTCCTCTGGCACAGAGGGCTTCTGGGCAAGACCTGGGCTCCCTCCAGACAGACACCGTCAGAAGCCGCCAGTTTTGATAAGCACAACAGGATGTTCCAGACCCACATCCACCTTGATCTGCGATGCGGAAGGCCACTCCCGCCGCGGCCGGAAAGAGTCCTCCGCAGGACAGGCGACCACACCGCGCGGCCGACACCACGGGCCCCCCGAGGTAAAGAGCAGACGCGGCAGAAGACGTGGAGGGAGAGGAGGGCGGGCCGCGGCCTTCACTGCACGATGCCCGAGTCCACCGACGTCTGCTTGCGCGTCGTCTTTGGGGGGGGCGGCGGCGGGGTTTTGCTGGGCAGCGGAGGGGGCAGGTGCTGGAAGACAGAAGGCAGGTGCCGCGTCAGGCTCTGTGCTGAGTGGGGACTCTGCTTGGGATTCTCCCTCTCCCTCTGCCCCGCAGCCCCCCACCCCCCCACACTCTCTGTCTCTCTGGAAAAGAAAAAAAGAAAAGGCAGTGTGGGCTGTGCTTGGTCCACGGGCCATCGTTTGCCCTTGGAGTCCTGCAAAGGATTCGACAACTGCCAAGGTGATGGGAAGACCTGCCGCGTCATGGACCGGTCTGGGCTGAGGGACAGAGGGCAGCCGGCGGCGCCTCCCAGCAGTCGGACTCCTGCCCGGTGGGAGATGCTCAGTAACTGCGCGTGGGCCAGACACGGAAGCGGATGAGTGAGTCCACGTGGGGAGTGAATGAAGCCCCGAAAGCAGATGGAAGAAAACGCGAGCAGACGGGCCACAGGCGGAAGGAACCGGAGGGAGATGGCAGAACACCGTCACCTGAGCGAGGGGGTCTGGTGGCCGCCTCTCTCGGTGGAGGCTCATCTGTAACACAACGTGAGGGAAGAAGTTTCAAGGACAGAACGGCGACACCGCGGTTTCTCTGCTAGTGACCAAATTTCCTCCCGATTCGCAGACTGGGAACTACCAAGATGACCCCGTGCCTAATACACGGAAGAGAATAAATAGGGACATGCGGAACCGAGGCACGGACACTGAGGCGTGATGACAAATGAAGTAGCAAACAGACTCTTGAGTTTTCTCAAGGTCGGTCAGAACAGTTAAAACAGAAACAAACACTCTCTCGAGATGTGATGAAACGGTCGCTGCCGTACGTGTGCAGCCAGGACCGAGCCAGGTGGACCCAGCCAGATGCGGGCACAATGCTGGAGGTGCCCCCTGTGCCAGGTAGGAGGACGGCGGGTTTATTGCAATGAAGCAAAGTGACAGGTCAGATTATTGCTTGTAAGAGCCACTGGGAAAGAAATGGCAGCTTAAAGTGGCGACAACCAGAGACAGGGATGACCACAAGCCTGAGGCCGATCGATGACAGTGACAGGAGGTATCGATCACCTCCCGAAGGCAGATGAGCGATCCTTCCCCTACAACAGCCCGCAGGGCCTGCACAGAGAGGGACACCCTGGAAACACCACCGCCCCCAGTGGATTATGACACACTAATCCACAGGCGTGTCACTGGAACTCGCTCTCGTGCTGCAGGGGAATCAACAAGACGCACACAGCAACGAGACTTGGGTAATTAATCTAATTGAAATCACAGCCCATTTCTAATGGGAGCCAAGGCTCGCACGTGTTCCTTCCTGACCCAACAGCATGTGGCATCAGTCACTTCGAATGATGGAGCGACGGCACTGGAGATGAGAAAACGTTGCCCCTGCACTGATCTGTAACAAAATAGATTTGGTCATATTTCCAAGTTCAGAATTTTCAGTTCACTGGTGTACAGAGACCCAGGAGACAGTCCCGCTTTTCCAATTAAATAAAGGTATGAAAAAAAGGTGTGACTGGTTAACTAAGCTGTTAGGAAAACAACACCCCAAACAATCAATGTGCTCACTCGACTCCCTGGGCCTCTCTCCTTCTAACTTAGAGTTAAAAGTCAGCTAGAAAGGTCAGACTCCTATTTTCTGTGGTTGAACGAACCATTACAGCCTCCTGCAGAGCCATCACGGAGGAATGTGGCCCCATCTCCAGGGCCAGTCCCCCATCGTGGCATCTCTGGGGACAGAGGGCCGATCTGAAAGGTCTCAGAAGGTCAGTATCCCTTCAGCATCCAAGATGAAGCCCCACTGCTGGTGTGTGTTTTTATATAAGAGGAAGAAGGAAATACATGTACTGTAAGTAAATCCCCTCTCTCTCTTGCCCTGCTCACAAGAGCAGATAATAAACTTGCAGAACACCCCATAAAAAGTAGCCAGAGAAAGAAAGAAAGAGGGACGCCTGGGTGGCTCAGTTGGTTAAGCGGCTGCCTTCGGCTCAGGTCATGATCCCAGCGTCCTGGGATCGAGTCCCACATCGGGCTCCTTGCTCGGCAGGGAGCCTGCTTCTGCCTCTGCCTGCCTCTCTGTCTGCCTGTGCTCGCTTGCTCTCTCTCTAACAAATAAATAAAATCTTTAAAAAAAGAAAAAAAGAAAGAAAGAAAGGGTACATAGGATTTATACTGGTTTTCAGGGGGGAAAGCGTGCACGCTGACCTCGGCCTGCGGCCACCCAAGAACAAAAACCCATGAGAACCAGGAGAGAAACGGGCTGGATCTCTAAGGAGTGTTTCCAGAGCGGACTGGATGCCACAGAACCAAGATCCCGTAGCCAGAGTTCTTCCCGCTTTGACCTCTTCTGTCAAAATCAAACGTGGGCTGGGCCCACGCAAGCACGCTAACATCAGAAAGGAGGGATTCCTATTTGGTGGAGGGGGGAACGATTTTAAAAACCCACATTCCGGGTTCCCGGCTGACTTACCCTCTGGTGAGGAGGAGGGGGTGGGGGCGTGGGTGAGCCGATCAAATCCTGGTTTTCCACCAAGTTCCCATAATCTGCCATGCTGCCTTTGAGAGGAAGGGGTGGTGGGACCTCGGCCGTGTCCATCCCGGTCATGCCGCTCACGCCGTTCAACTCCAAACCTGGAAAACCGGATGGATTTAGAATCAAACTGAGTCAGTGGGCCCAAGTGCCCACATGGCTGCTTCACCTTCTCTCCAGGAGAGGCCGTGGAGGCTGATGGAGAGGAAAGGAGAGCTGGGAGGGGTAGAGCAGGTAAAGGGTCAGATCCTTTCCTAAAGGAATGTTCTAGAACGAGAATACCAAGTGCCCTGAAGACATGTAAAACCCGAGTTTAAAGGAGGCATCAATCCATTGTAAACACAGCCATGTCGAGCCGGGGCCCCTCCTGACCCCTCCTCGGGCCTCTGTGCCATGGTGGCATCTAAACAGTAGGGGGTCACAAGGACTGTCTACACTGGTGTTTCAGAACCCGAACCAGCGTCCTGCGGCTGTTACCGGGAGGACGGCAGGAAGGGAGAGCTAATGACGCAGCAGCCGGCCAGTCACCTAGACTTTCAGTCTCTCCCAACACGGAGACCCACAACGGTCTGGAATGCCGTCATTTGCGGTCACGGGCACTGCGGCTGTTACTTTCCAAGAAGCCAAGGGGGGAGTACAATTGATTTTTAAGGCCAACTGAAAAAACAGCCAGTTTTAAATGGAAGTATAATCATTAAGATAGGACACTCTCAACCCTTGTGGAGACTTAGGGAAAAAAATTTGTTTTTCTTTTATATTAGAGGTAAACGGACACTTTTACTGATGGGTCTCTTGAAGGTTTCCCCACCAACCACTGGATGAAAAATCCTTCTTTAGGGGAAAGAATTCCTGGGGGGAGTTGTGGGTTTTTGAGGGAGGCTCGCCAGTGAATCCAAGGCAGCGAGAGGGAACGCATCTGATGGGAGGACCGCTCTCACGACTTCTTGCTTGCTTGCGTATTTGTGAAACTTCACAGAACATACAATATGCCATTTTAAGCGTAATTCATTGTATAAATCGGAGGCATTGATTACATTCAGTGTTGGGTAACCATTACCCATTTCTAAACTCTCTTATTACCCTGAATGTCCCCAGAGAGCAATAACCTCCCCACCCTGTCCCCAGTCTGGTACCTCTAATCTACTGTCTCTACAAATTTGCCCGATTCAGATATTTCACATAAGTGGAATCCTAGCAAACTTGTCCTTTTGCGTCTGGCGTATTTCACTGAGCGTAATGTGTTTGAGGCTCACTCGTGATGGAGTTCTGTTCCTTTTTATGACTGAGTACTACTCCACCGTGCAGCTATGTCTTCAGATGCACGTCTCGTTTATCCATCCATCCGGTAATGAACACTCAGGATGTTTCCACCTTCTGTTACTATGAAGAACGCAGCTGTGAACGTTCATATACAACGAGTCCTTGTTTTTAATTCTTTGGGGTATAAACTTGGACCAGCTTTGCTGGGGCCTGTGGTGATCATAGGTCTAATGTCAAGACACCGCCAAAGTGTTTTCCAGCTACAGTGCTGCTTGTTTTTTAATTATGTACAGGAAATAATAAAATATTTTCAGAAGCAGCTTCTGGAGCAATAGTGTAAGGATGTGAGGATAGAACACACAGAGCCCGTCTGCTTCCCAGCGTCTGGGAAGCTGCTCCCTCAGTTGGGCTTGTCCGTGGCTGCAGTGCTGGCTTCTCACCTGATGGTCCCCAGAATGGCCACTGCTCCCCTTTCAGCAAGAAGAAAACCAGGTGCAAAGGACAATGGTCCATGCCTTCCAGACCCTCTGCACAGGGCAGAGGAAGGAAGGCGGCTTCTCCCGAGGAGGAAGGTGGCCTGTACTCCCTGCCAAGACCTCTCCTCTCCAGCAGGCCTGGATTTAACAGTGAAAAGCTAATTTCCACTGGTAGTGGGTTGAATCGTGTCCCTCCAAAATTCATGTCCACCCAGAACCCTAGAATGTGACCTGATTTGAATATAGGCTCTTTGCAGATGAAATGAATTAAGGATCCCAAGAGGAAATCATCCTTGATTTATGGCAGGCCCTAAAGCCAAGGTCTGGTGTCCTTGTAAGAAGAGGAGAGGACCCGGGATAGTAGGCCACAAGAAGAGAGAGGCAGAGGCTAGAGGGGTATATCTGTAAGCCAAGGAACACCGAGGACTGTCAGAAGCTACCAAAAGCAAGAAAGGCATGAAACAGAGTCTTTCTTTGAGCCTCTGGAAGCAACCCTGTTATCTTGATTTCTGACTTCTGGCTTCCACAAGGGCGAGGGAATAAATCTCTGTTGTTTTAACCAACAAGTTTATGGTAATAAGTCACGGCAACCCTAGAAATTGGGAAAAACTAGAAAACTTAGTTATGTGCTTAGCTCTTCAGAACAGCCTGGAAATGCTTCTTCACTTCACGTTCCTCCTCAACACAGGATGCCCAAGACCCTCGTGTGGCTCGTACTCTATGATACAAAGAGGGGGGCTGTCCGTGCGCCTCTCGCGCCCACAAGGCAGGTTCTGAGAGCTCAGTTTTCCGCCCAGGGAACTTGGGAAGACGGATCTGCCGGAGCTGGAGGGGACTCCCTGGACCCAGGTGCTTGTGGAAACTATCCGCTGCAAGGGGAGGAGGTGGGCCTAACTTTAAGCCTCTGGGCAAGGAGGGAGTCCCCGAGCAAAGTCTCGCATTCCAAAGTGCAGAATGTTCCACTCACTCGACTGCAAACTGAAGCTGAGCTTAGCCCTTGGCGTGACCGGAGGGGGTGCTGGCTGGGAGGACGGTGACGACGGGGACACTGAGAAACGTCGTTCACTTCCAGTGACACTGATCACCTGGCTCTTCGGTCTCTGGGGCCGCAGGGGGCTTATCTACGGTGGAGGAAAGAGCACAGTTAGGGTCTGCCATGGCTGAGTTGTGTCCCCCACAACTCACGGGTTGAAGTCCTTACCCTCAGCAGCTGTGACTGTGACCTTACCTGGAAACAGGTCCTCTGCATATGAGGCCATTAGGGTGGGCCCCTAACCCAACAGGACTGGTGTCCTTATAAAAAGGGGGAATTTGGACACACACATGCACTCAGGGAGAACGCCAAGTGAATGTGAGGGCAGCGATCAGGGTGATGCCTCCATGAGCCACGGTACGCCCAATATTGCTGGGCCTGGGCAGGGCAGGGAGGCCTGGACAGGACGAATGTGCACCAGGACTGGCAACAGTCCTATTCCCTGAGGCACATTCTGATGACTCAGGACATCGAAGGATGCTTTCCTGGTGCAAAGCAAACTGCCCCTGGAGGCCCCCCCCCGTCCCACCCCAGGCTCTGAGTCTGAGCAGAAGGTTACGAGACTGGTGATGAGGTCAAATCAAGCAGGAAGCTGAGCCCAGCCCCCTGGAGTGACAGATGTATAGCTTCAGGGGCCAGGTGAGGGGCAGAAAGCCAAGGCCACCCTCGTGGGCCCAGGGAGCGCTAGTGGGTGCTGGCCTTGCCCCTGGGAATGGGGCTGCTGCTTCCACTCCAGCAAACCTGCCTCTGACCTGCCCATCTGCTCTGTCCCGTGGCCCCTGGCTGGTCCCAGGCACAAGGAGGCTGGCCTAGGGAACTCCAGGTGCCCCCAGGTCCTACAGACCTTGCTGACCCCTGTCCTCCAGAGGTCAAGTCCCTCTGGAGAGAGGTAGCTGGGCTGGACGGAGCACAGTGAGTCTGCCCAGCCAGAGGTCGGGCTTCCTGTCCCCGGAGCCACCACGGCTGTGGTTATTCTGAGAGTCATGAGAGGCTAACAGGGGACCGGGTTCTGTGCTCTGACCCTGGGCCATTCCTGTGCACTTGCCGAGGGCACGGTAGGCCTGCTTTGGCTGAACTCAGCCCATTTCTGCTACTGTCCCTGCAAGCCAACAGGGCCACAGCAGGGAGGGATGGACCCTGTGTGGAATGGCCACGTGCCTGGCCCGACCTTTGACCCCTTTTCACAACATTTGACTGTGACCAGCTCTCCCACGAGGCTCAACTTCTCTCAGGCCCTTGGTCTTAACAGCTTAAAAGGGAGCTTAGATGAAAATACATGAAAGGACATGTGGGGTGTCCAGCCCCTGGTAAATATCTTGAGCTTCTGTTAACCCTGCCCACTTCTGATGTTCCAGACTTGAGATCTCTATCCTGGGCTCAAGAGACGGCGACCTCAGCTAACGTCAGCAAGGTCACCGGCACCCCAGCTTTCCAGACTAGTGGACAGAGAACGCTGGGTGGTTCACCAGAGACCTCTCCCTCCGGCTGCTGGAGGCCCAGCACCTGGGCACAAACACCAGCCTCTGGCCGGCCCCATCCCCGCGCTCTGACACCCCCGGCCACACTCACGCAGCAGTCAGAGCTGTGTCTGAAGGCCTCAGAAGGGCATTGGCCTTCTTGAAGGCCGTGTTGTGGCGCCCGAATGGGCCTCCTGCCTTCAGACAGCCAAGCAGCACGTGCCCGCCGGTCTGACTGGCACCCAGTGTGGGTGAGACGGACCCCCTGGGTTTGAGACAGTAACAGGCAAAGAAATACGTCTTATTAAAAGGTGGTCCCATGTGAGAGACCTTGTGTCAAGCAACCCTTCGGTGACAGCCAGGACAGGCCAGGGGCTCCTGCCCGGGGCGCGCACATTCCTGGCCACTGTCCAGACAAGTGCCCATCATTTCTAAGGGGAAGACGGCTCTGGGCTTGACTGAACCTTTGAAGCTGACAGCCGGTGAGAGCCTCTCCTCGACCTCATCTCCAGACCGCAAATAGCACTTTCTGAATGACGTTCACCCGAGCAGCTGCCTGTGCCTCCTTTGTGCCCTCAGCCTCCACCACTGCGGGGCGCTCCAGGGAGCAGCCCTGGGACCAACTGCGCGTGGCCCGTGTCAGGCTAAGTCCCAGCAAGGGCTCCTGAAACAGAGGAGTGAGCGTGGGGTGGAGAGGCGGGGAGGGCAACATGGAGGCACTGCTGCAGGCAGAGCCCCGCAGGAGGAGCGCTGAGGCTCCCGCCGAGCACGTTCTGACTCGGGGAGTCCCTGGGGCTTAGGCATTGCGGGTCAGGAAGAGGAGAGGCAAATGCGTTAGCCAACAACAAAGCACTCCTGGTCGTCTTCTGACGTGTCAGGATGTGTCTTGGAAGCAAGTCCGACATGACTACCGAGAGCCTAGAACCAGCACAGTCCCTCTGGGACGGGGATGATTGCTAACAGGAACCTTCCAGAGAAGCTCAGCTCCACTCTGAGCCTCTGGGGCCCCACAGCATTGTGTGATACAAGGGGAGGGTTGAGGGAGGCCTCAGATTTGCAAAGTGACTGGTTGACAGAAAATTCAGTGAAATCCGATCAACAGCCCCATTGGCTAAATGTGGAGCAGAGGTAGGTCCCAGAAGCTACTGCAGAGTGGGGACAAATTACCGTCTCTGAAAGAATCACGGCCTCAGACTGCTGCACGGCGACGTCAGTGGGTTTAAATTCCTTATCGAACACCTCCTGATGTTTGCTGTTCCTTTTCTCCTTCTTCTTGTCCTTCTTCTCCTTCTCTGGGTCGTCCTTGTCCAGCTTGTCCTGGGACCTGCAGTGCATTTTCTTTGGCAGGAGAGGCTCCAGAGCAAACCTAGAAGAAATGGTTCCTTAAATCACTCAGGACTGGGGAGGAGAACAGTAGCTTCTCACCCTGCAGATAAATGGGAGCACACTCCCGAGGACTCGAAGCGCTGACTGGGAACGTCGCAGGCTTACAGGAAAGGAATGATTTAGAAAGAGAGGCCAAGGGGGAATTAAGATACATATTAACCAGCTATAACAGAGAGACTGTGCAACCCTACAAGATCGAACTGGAAAGAAACAGAGACAAAGTGGAAAGAAACAGAACACATACAGGAGGACCGGGGAGATGTGAAGTCTAAGTAGCAGAGAGGACACGATGACATAAAGAGATCATCGCAGATATCTGATGGGAGGACAGCACTTGGGGTATGTTTCAAAAGGGGTGCCCTCGCCTTGTAGAGATTCATACTAAAATATTCCCAACTGCAATCAGAATAGGCAGATACTAATGCAAAGAAATTTCTGGTATCTTGATTCTGACCAAGTTCCTA
>RCUC01107604.1:0-18884 GCA_003697995.1 Taxidea taxus jeffersonii
GTGCGTGGCATGGGTTGTATGCATGTTGCTGCAGGAAGAGGGTATGGGGACCGTGAGACACAGAGTAAAATCTGTCACCACCATGACACAGTGGCATTGTTATAAAACCAAGTGGAAAAGGGTAATAATAAAGGGGAAGGAAAACAGTGTCTCCACATTTTTATGGAGTTCAGTGAGGCTTTTGCATTTTCAGGACCAGAGCCATTTTGGTACCAAGAGGATTACGCCACTTCTGTGGTGTTGGTGCCTGGAAGAGATTTGGCACCTAGGGAAGTGCTGGTCCGGAGAGCCAGCAAGATCAGGCAGCAAGGCCTGCTGGGACACGTAGGGAAGAGACCCAGCAGGACCATCAGATGCAGCAGTGAGGCCCTTTCCTGCCAGCTAACAGGCAGTGAAGGCCCAGCAGTGGACATTGCTGGGAGAGGCCAGAGCAGGAGAGGAAGGAAATGCCTGATGCCTTGACAGGACATGTTTCTGAGTCCAGGAGGACAGCTGAGGGAGACTCCCGAAAAGAATTATGGGGATAAGGTGGAGTTCACGCTTAAGAGATACTACCATAGCTGATAAGAGGCAAGGATGGGTGATACATAGGTTGTTACTATTATATGTAACCTTGTTTTAAGTCCTGGGCTTAGATTACATGGTTATTTATCCTTGTCTGTGTACATGCTTCCCCTATAAATGCCCTTTCATAGGTGAATGGAGCTCGTTACCAAGCATCCCTGTGCACTGTCTCCATCCTTCCCCATTGCCTTGACATTTGTTTCTTGTTTTTTCTTAATCTTGCCTCCTTTTCTGCCTACTCTTTTCTTGATCTCTTGAGTATATATTGAGGCTGAGAAGAGGACTCATGTACTCTTCTGCTGCTGTTACCTGTCTTCTGTTTCCTCTGTGGTTGCTTTTCAGTCTTCCATTCCCTTCTCTGTCCCCATCCCGGCTACTAACAAGGCACCCCCGACAAACACCCCCCCTCCCCCACTGCCATGTCCTCCGGCTTCCTCCCACCCTTAACATTAGCAAAACAACAACAGCAAAAAAAGGAATAATTAAGGCGGGTGTAGTGGATTGACTAGCGGCCCACCCTTTCCACTAAGCATTGTTTCATGAAATTTGGCCTTGGATTGTGTATGTATATGCATGTCTACACCTGCACATGATTGAACATAGGTCACACAGCTCAGCCCAGGCTAATACCTGGTACCTCAGAAGGTGACCTTATTTGGAGTAAGGGTCTCTGCAAATGTAATTAGGGTGAGGATTTTGAGATGAGGTCATCCTGGAGTAGAGTGGGCCCTGAGTCCAATGATGAGTGCCCTTATCAGAGAAGAAAAGGAGATGAGACAGGAAAAAAGGCCATGTGAGCACAGAGGCAGAGATTAGAGTTCTGTTGGCGTAAACTGAGGAAGGCCAAGGGCCACTGGACGCTGGAACAGGCAAGGAAGGATTCTCCCCTAGAGCTTCCAGAAGGAGTGTGACTCTGCTGGAACTTTAATTTCAGACTTTAGGCTTTTAGTACTGTGAGAAAAATACATTCTATTGTTTAAGCCACCAAGTTTGTGGGAATTTATTGCAGCAGCCCTGAAAAACTCAGTGGGAGCATGAAAGGAACATTTATTTCACAACTGGTAACGTTTAAATAGAAAAAAGTATTGGGGGCCCTTGGGTGGCTTGATCATTAAGTGTCTGCCTTCCACTCAGGTCATGATCCCAGGGTCCTGGGATGTAGCCCCGCATTGGGCTCCCTGCTGGGTGGAAAGCCTGCTTCTCCCTCTCCCGCTCCCCCTGCTTCTGTTCCCTCTCTCACTGTTTCTCTCTCTGTGTCAAATAAAAAAATAAAATCTTTAAAAAAATATATTGTAGGGGCGCCTGGGTGGCTCAGTGGGTTAAGCCTCTGCCTTCGGCTCAGGTCATGATCTCAGGGTCCTGGGATCGAGTCCCGCATTGGGCTCTCTGCTCAGTAGGGAGCCTGCTTCCCCCTCTCTCTCTGCCTGCCTCTCTGCCTACTTGTAATCTCTGTCTGTCAAATAAATAAATAAAATCTTAAAAAAAAATATATATATATATATATATTGTAGACAGGTGCCTGGCTGGCTCAGTCAGTGGACTGTGTGACTCTTGATCTCAGGGCTGTGAGTTCTAGCCTCTTGTTGGGTATAGAGATTACTTAAAAATCTTTTAAAAACATATTCTAGAGAAGAATTTGAAAACATTTTCCAATTAGTAACACATTTTAAAAATGCTTGCTAAATAATTACATGTGACATGTTATAGAGCCAATTCTCACCTGGCAATAAATTTCTCTTAAAGTTAATGCATACAGATTGTTTGAGACTCATAATGCATTTTTTCCTGCAGGAGTCATATGCTATGTTATGAGTTTTTCAGATATTGATTCTTAATAATTATTTTAATGTTGATCATGTAGACTGTAAATTTCTTAAACTGGAGATTGTCCTATACACTTCTAAATTTCACTGCCTAGCAGACAGCTTTGCATACAGTGGGCCCCCCAATAAACACTCCTTAAACAGTTCATTTTTTTAGGTACCAGTAATGTGCTATAGCAGCTGTTTTGGAGTTAAATTTTAAGTCTTGAAATTCTGGCTCTGCCACCTACGAGGTGTAAGTCATTAAGCAAATTACATAATATTTCTAACGCCTCAGTTTATTTGTCTATAAAATTGTGATGATCATAATAATACCTACCTCATAATGTTAGGAGGAGTAAATGAATTATTACATATGAAATACTCACAAAATAACAGTACTTGCATACCAGGTTTCAATACATGTTAAATATTATTAGCTCTTAAGTACATCTCCTCACCTAAATTATAAAATCTTGAAGACAGAGGCAATGTCTTATACTTTTTATAATAACAGAGCCTATACAATTTCTTACATATTATATACATTCAAGGAGTATTCATCAAACTAATAAAGAGAATGAATGGATGGGTGGATATATGATTACAATACTTTCTCCATTAAAAAATTAGATTTGTACAGAATTTGATAACATTCTAACGTTTGTTACAGTAAAAAATGTGTTCAGAAATTAAACAGAATTTAAGACTTGTCAGAGAACTACAAGTATAAAAATAAGAGGAGACAAGAAATGGAAATCACTACCAATAGGAAATTCTTCACTATATTTTAGCGCCCGGAAGACAAGACCTCTTCCTACGTTTCTTTGTAATTCCAGTGGTTTGCATAATGTTTGGGATAGAAAGGCATGTGCAGCTTCACACATAGGAAGAATTCAAAGAAACCCCTATGTCGATTTTCCCTTTTCTGTGTGGCTCTCTCCTTTCCAGAATCCTATCCTGAAGCTTTCAGCCACCTCAGCTTCCTGAGCTCTAAACTCCCATCTGCTCACCTCAGCTGTGCCTCTGGGTTCCCTGTCCTGGCACCTCTAGGCGGAAAGTTGGGGTGTTCATAGTGCTTACCTCATCTGTTTTCCTTCTTCCAGAATTCACAGGCCTATATGCATGTCATTCAATGTTTGAAAACATCTGTTTTGTCTACTTTGTCCAGATTTTTAATTGTTTACAAATTAAAGTTACTTTATCATGGTTAAAAGCACAAGTTCTCACACAGTCATCTTGGTTAAAAAAGGGAAAAGTTAAGTCATTATTAACTGAGACTTTTAAGTTCATTCAGTTAGTTCTTTTGTTGATTAAGAGCTAAATGCTGTAATTAATGAAAAACGATAGTGCCATTCCTCAGTTTCGGAAGATGTTCTGCTAGGTAAATTTTCAGTCTCAAGTCAGCAGTTTGCTTCAAGAATAGACACTTCATCTTCACTTCCAGCTTAAGTGAATTAGAATGGAGAATGGAATCCTCAAGTATAAAGAATGTATGCTGTTACTTGACCCAGAACACATATCTCATAGCTTATTAGGCAGAATGGTGAGTTAGTATGTCATCCCTCCATTTATTTGTACATTAGTTCTTCTAGCCATAGTCTGTGAAGATCTTCCATTGCTTCTCACAAATTGGCTTAAACTTTTAATGATGATATATACAGATTTCCTCATCCAAGCCCAGAGTCCATTTCTGTTTGCATTATTTCTGTGCAATCAGTCATTTCCCCTCCAAGGTCACAGCCCTACAGTTCAATCCTACACAATCTTTTTTTTTTTTTTCCACAAATGATCTATTTTGATAGCACCCTGCTGTGCTTCTGGGGAGAAAAGGGTGGGAGCCATTTCATCAAAGAAATGCATTCTACCTACTGGAAGATTTTCTTGTTTCAGAAACACTCTTGGAATTATATTTTTCAGAAATTTCAAATTTTACTAAAATGTGGTCATTGTCAATTTTATGACAGACAATTTTCTTTTCAGCATAGTGATTATAATTGGGCCATGTTCTAAAATTCATTTCCTCATTAATTACGACCAGAATCTCAAAAGCTCCTTCATGCGGGCTGCCAGAACAACAGTTGAACCCCACCAGCTAAAAGATATTCTTGGAACTCCTTTGGTCCAAAGCCAAAGCAATACAGCTGGGATGGAATTTAGAATGAGCGAGAAATTAATGACTAATACTACAATGGCCTTGTGAAACTTAGAGCCCTGCGGTGAGAAGCCTGGCACCAAGGCTTGAATTCTGTTGCAGTTGACAGGACTCCCGATGCTTCTGGTCACTTTCTGGTCTGAGAGTGGCTGACGTCAGAGGCTGACAGTTTGAAACTTCCCCAACTTTCAGACTTTTCTTCTTTCAGGTCCCTGTATTTAAACATAATGTATATAATTTACCCACAATTTAAGTAAGTAAACTGTCTGATTTACTTATTGATTAGGTCTCTTGTCAGCAAGGCATGTAAGTTCAAGAGAGCAGAGATCTCCATGGTCTTGTTATTGTGTTTACTATATCCTAACACTTAAAATAGGGCCTGGCACATAAACACTCAATGAATGTTGTTGAATGAATAAATATGAAATATGAATCTTTGTCAACATATGTGAGAAATATCTATTCCTGTTTAGAGGCTTATCTTTTCATTAACTTTATTGTAAATGATATTTATGTAAACAGTTATATCGAATTTTAGGGCTCTGAAGTTTATCAATCTTCCCCTTTATGGTAAGCCATTTTTATTTTTTATTTGAGAAATTTTCTGCTACAAGGTCCCGAACATATTCTATATTTTCTTCTAGCCCATCTTTTCCCCACTGATGTGCAATGACATCTCTGTTGTTTATTACATTTTTTTCCCATCCATCCCCTTACCCATCTTGCCTCTGACAACCATCAGTTTGTTCTTTTTATTTATGGGTCTGTTTCTGCTTTTTGTTTGTTTATTTGTTTGTTTTGTTTTTTAGATTCCACACATGAGGGAAATCATATGGTATTTGTCTTTATCTGTCTGACTTATTTCACTTAGCACTGTACCCTCTAGGTCCATCTGTGTTGTCACAAATGGCAAGAGGCAAGATCTCTTCCTTTTTTATGTCTGAGTAGTATTCCGCTGTGTGTGTGTGTGTGTGTGTGTGTGTGTGTGTGTGTCACATCTTCCTTTTTAAAAAAAATTTATTTTAATTCCAATATAGTTAACATACAATATTAAATTAGTTTCAGGTATACAATATAGTGAGTCAACAATTCTATATATTACTCAGTGCTCATCAAGGTAGGTGTACTCTTAATCCCCTTCACCTATTTCACCCATCCCCCCACCTACCTCCCCTCTGGTAACCATCTGTTCTATATAATTAAGAATCTCTTTTTTCTTTGTCTCTTTTTTTTCCCCTTTGCTCATGTGTTTTGTTTCTTCAATTCCACATATGAGTAAAATCATATGGCATTTGTCTTTCTCTGACTGACTTATCTCGCCTAGCATTATACTCTCTATCTCATCCATGTTGCTGCAGATGGTAAAATTTCATTACTTTTTAAGGTTGAATAACATTCCAATATATATATCTCACATTTTCTTTATCCATTCATCTATTGATGGACTCATGCATTGCTTCCATATTTTGGCTATTGTAAATAATGCTGCAATAAACATTGGGATGCATGTGTCTTTTAAAATTAGAATTTCCATTTCCTGGGATAAATACCCAGTAGTAGAATTATTGGATTATATGGTACTTCTGGTTTTAATTTTTTGAGGAGAGTTTTCTACACTTTCTACACTATTTTCTACAGTGGCTGCAACAATTTCTATTCCCACCAGTAGTGCATAAGGGTTTCTTTTTATCCACATCTCTGCCAACACTTGTTATTTCTTGTTGTTTTGAGTCTAGCCATTCTGACAGGTGTAAGGTGATACCTCATTGTGGTTTTGATGTACGTTTCCCTGATGAGTGATGTTGAGATCTTTTCATTGTCTGTTGACCATCTAGAAAAATATTTCTACGGCCAATGTCAAAGAAATTATTGCCTGTGTTTTCTTATAGGAGTTTTAGGTTTCAGGTCTCAAATTTAGGTCTTTAATCAATTTTGAGTTTATTTCTGTGTGTGGTGCAAGAAAGTATCCAGCTTCATTCTTTTGCATGTAGCTGTTGTGAGTCAATTTTTCTTATTTGGATCAGTGATTGTAAAACTTTCTTGTGCATCAGAAGAAATTGTTAAGACATTATTGCTGGAGTTTCTGATTCAGTAGATTTGGGGTGGGGCTTGAGAATTTGCATTTTTAACATTTCCTGTGTGCTGTTGATGCTGTTGGCTATAGGACTACAGTTTGAGAACCTCTGTTATCAATAATATGCCCACAACATCAAGTGGTCATTATTTATTCCTTTTCCCCTAGGGTTAATATATCATCAGATTTAAGTGGTGGTATATATATAGATATATAGATATATATATCTATATATATACTAACATCATATTAGAAAGGCAGATTTATTTAAAGCATAATATGAGGGGCGCCTGGGTGACTCAGTGGGTTAAAGCCTCTGCCTTCGGCTCAGGTCATGATCCCAGGGTCCTGGGATCAAGTCCCGCATCGGGCTCTCTGCTCAGTGGGGAACCTGCTTCCCTTTCTCTTTCTGCCTGCCTCTCTGCCTACCTGTGATCTCTGTCTGTCAAATAAATAAATAAAATCTTTAAAAAAAAATAGAACATAATATGAGAAATAAGTACATGATAGTACATATTAAATACAAACATATTAGAAAGGCAGATTTATTTAAAACATAGTATGAGAAATAATTACATGACTATATAATATTTTGGACTTAAATGTTGCTGTGATTTTTTAAAGGAATATAAATATGAATGCTGTCCTTTCAGACTTTGATAGTAGGAGCTTTTTAAATTTTTTTTAATTTTTTAAATGATTTTATTTATTTTTTATCAGAGAGAGAGAGAGAGCACAGGCAGGCAGAGTGGCAGCAGAGGCAGAGGGAGAAGCAGGCTCCCCGCTGAGCAAGGAGCCCAATGTGGGACCCGATCCCAGGACACTGGGATCATGACCTGAGCCGAAGGCAGCTGCCCAACCAACTGAGCCACCCAGGCGTCCCAGTAGGAGCTTTTTTTTAATGTAAATTATTTTCTTAGACTGAAAATATAGAGCATTTTCCTTTACAGGCTTAACTGTTATATAGGAACTATAAGATGAGTAATTTAATAGAATATTTCTATATGCAAAAAAGCATTTTTTACTAGTCTAAACTTACAGCTTCTAATTTGATTTTATCCAAAAGAAAAAAATCATAGAGAAAATATCCCAGCAAAACTAGATAAATGTTTAATGCATCATTTTAGTATTTCTAATGCTTTTGTAGGAGCCAAAAAATTTCCCTTCCTCTCTTCCAGGTGTTTTGGCTGCTCTAATAATTAAATTGACATGAAACAAGTTAACAGGAGACAAACAAATTTGTTACGTACAGGAGCCCCAAAGACAGAAGACCCAGAGACAGTGAGGCAGTTGAGGCTTACACGCCATCCTGAGCTAAGGAGAAAGGGTAGTGGTCTGGGGCTTCAAAGGGGAGGAAGACAATTCACAGGAAGATGAGTAGAGCAAATGTTTGGTAAACTGGTGTTTGCTTTGCCATACAAGTCTTTCTGATAAGAAGTTATCTTTGGTATTAGCTGTCTCCTGGTACAGGCCTTCCATCTGCCCATTTTTCTAGGCAGTTAAGAGGAAGGTGAGCAGCTCTTCTTAAGTCTGTTGGGCCATGATTGCCTTCAGCCCAAGAAATAACCCACATGCCAAAGTGGCATTTTTGAGGTGATGTATTTTGCTCCTCCTCACTTTTACAGACAAGATTTTCTGGATTTATAATACTTTCAGCTTTGTCTTCTGATGTCACCACAAAGTGGATGGCTAAGACACTGGTCAGTAGCTCATTAGGAATATAGCTAACCCATAAATAACATGGGTTAAAACTGTGTGGGTCCACTTATATGTAGATTTTTTTCAATAACTATATAAATTTATAGTATCAATATTTGCAATACTGTAAATGTGCTTTCTCTTCCCTATGATGCTATTTGTTTCCTTCTTTCTTAAGATTTTATTTGTAGAGCACCTGGGTGGCTTGATTAAGTGACTGCCTTCAGCTCAGGTCCTGGGATGAAATCCCATGTTGGGAATCCCTGCTCAGCAGGGAGTCTGCTTCTCTGCTCCTCCCCCCTACTCATGCTCACTCTCTCTCAATTTAAAACAATGATATTTTAAAACAAAAATAAAAAAAATAGGGGCACATGAGTGGCTCAGATGGTTGGGCGTCTGCCTTAGGCTCAGGTCATGATCCTAGGGCCCTGGGATCAAGCCCTGAATCAGACTCCCTGCTCAGCGGAGAGCCCACTTCTCCCCCTCCCTCTAGTGCTCCCCATGCTTGTGCTCTCTCACTCTGTGCCAAATAAATAAATACAATCTTTAAAAAAATAAATAAATAAAATTTTAAAAAAATAAAAGATTTTATTTATTTGAGAGAGAGAGAGAGAGAGACCGTAGGGGGCGGGTGGGTGGGGGGAGAGGCAGAGAAAAAGGCAGACTCCCTGCTGAGCAGGGACAGATCCCAGGACCCTGAGATCATGACCAGAGCTGAAGTCAGACGCTTAATGGACTGAGCCACCCAGGCACCCCTTCCCTATGACTTTTTTAAATAACATTTTCTTTTCTCTAGTTTACTCTACTGTAAGAATACAGTATACAATATATATAACATACAAAATATGTTAATTGACTGTTCATGTTCTTGGTAAGGCTTCTAGCCAAGAGTAGGCTTTTTAGTTTTTTAGTTTTTTGGGGGTTGAAATCCACACCATGAGACGTTGGCAGTCCTAACCCTCATGTTGTGCAAGGGTCAACTATGTGCTGAAATTGTTGGCTTTGACTTTTTAAAATGCTACTTAACTTTATGTTTGCTTAAAATTGACTTGTTTTAAGCCAGTCATGTGTTAGATCTAACATATATTAGTTTATGATTAAATTTGATCAAAAATATCAATTTAGATTTATATTTTTGATTAATGAAAGAGATTAAAATAATGATGCATTAGAACATTTTAGCATATTGATAGTAATAAAATAATACAGTTTATCTTTACATTTTGAATATAATTGATACTACATTTGTCTTATAACTGATTCTTTATAAAGAACAGTTCTGGCTTACTGAAAAATTCGCATTTTAAAAGTCTTTCAGTTTAAGTGGTTCTGGAGAATGGGAGCTTTACTAAAATCATGGAGATGATGGGGCACCTGGGTGGCTCAGTGGGTTAAAGCCTCTGCCTTCAGCTCAGGTCATGATCTCAGGGTCCTGGGATCGAGCCCCGAGTTGGGCTCTCTGCTCAGCGGGGAGCCTGCTTCCCTCTCTCTCTGCCTGCCTCTCTGTCTACTTGTGATCTCTGTCTGTCAAATAAATAAATAAAATATTAAAAAAATAAAATAAAATAAAATCATGGAGATGCAATGGAGTTTGATGGAGATGAAATTGAATAAGTGAGGTACCACAAACAGTGAAAGCTCTTTCTCACATACCTCTTTTATTTTTTATTTTTTGTAAAGAGGAGTGGGTGGTACAGAGGGAGAGGGAGAGAGAATCCTTTTTTTTTTTAATTTTTTATTTTTTTGATAAACATATTATGTAACCCCACCACCTTCTCCCGACACCCCTCCCCTCCGCCCCCCTCAGTTTGTTTTGACATTAAGAGTCTCTTTTGGTTTGTCTCCCTCCTGATCCCATCTTGTTTCATTTTTTCTTTTCCTACCCCCTTAACCGCCCCCCCCACTGCATCTCCACTTCCTCATATCAGGGAGATCATATGATAGTTGTCTTTCTCCAATTGACTTATCTCACTAAGCATAATACCCTCTAGTTCCATCCATGTCGTCGCAAATGGCAAGATTTCATTTCTTTTGATGGCTGCATAGTATTCCATTGTATATATATATATATATATATATATATATATATATACCACATCTTCTTTATCCATTCATCTGTTGATGGACATCTAGGTTCTTTCCATAACTTTGCTATTGTGGACATTGCTGCTATAAACATTTGGGTGCACGTGCCCCTTCAGATCACTACGTTTGTATCTTTAGGGTATATACCCTGTAGTGCAATTGCTGGGCCATAAGGTAGCTCTATTTTCAACTTTTTGAGGAACTTCCATGCTGTTTTCCAAAGTGGTTGCACCAGCTTGCATTCCCACCAACAGTGTCAGAGGGTTCCCCTTTCTCCACATCCTCGCCAGCATCTGTCATTTCCTGACTTGTTCATTTTAGCCATTCTGACTGGTGGGAGGTGGTATCTCATTGTAGTTTTGATTTGTATTTCCCTGATGCCCAGTGATGTGGAGCACTTTCTCATGTGTCTGTTGGCCATCTGGATGTCTTCTTTGCAGAAATGTCTGTTCATGTCCTCTGCCCATTTCTTGATTGGATTATTTGTTCTTTGGGTGTTGAGTTTGCTGAGCTCTCTATAGATTTTGGTTACTAGCCCTTTATCTGATATGTCATTTGCAAATATCTAGGGAGAGAGACTCTTAAGCAGAATCCCCACCCAGCGTGGAGCCTGACACTGGGCTCCATCTCACAACTCTGGAATCATGAGCTGAGCCAAAATCAAGAGATTGACACTTAACTCACTTTGTCACTTAGGCACCCCATATCTCACACATATCTTGGTTAATTAAATAGTAAATAGGAACATATTTTATCTCACTATTTAGATCACTACAGTGTTAAATAAGTAAAGCAAAAAGTTATTATTAGGACTTTTTAGGTAAAAGTATAAAAAAATTTTTTAAAAAAGTGAAACTTCAGCAGAATACTCTTATGAAATATCCACACACCCCCAAGCACACTGAGAGATTGTTTGGCTAATGGTGATTCTTAATATATATATATTTTATAATATTGCCTGGGTTTTGGCCCTTGGACTAAATGCAGACATTTCTCAGTCATTTTCAGGTTTGTTGCCTAAGATGCTAATTGAAATTCAGGACAGGGAAAAATACATCACTGGCCTTTGTGTATCTATGAAAGGCCTTCTTATTAGACTTTGTTTAGTATAAAAGATTCTCTTCTCTGCCAAGTGAGAGTGACCCTATGTGTGAAGTATGTTCAGCGGGGTCTTCGAGAACAACATAGATACCAGTTGCTCACCAGCCAGAAGCCATCATGCTCTTTCTTCAAGAGGGCAGCTCACAAGCCCTATGCACCCCTGACCAAGTGCCAAAAGAAGATGCTCACTCATGCTGTCCAAAATTCTTTCTCAGGCTTGGGGGAAGGGAGCCATTCTTTGAGCCCCTGTGTGGACCTCTGAGTCTCCAAGGAGGTAAAGCATGTTCTCACCCCTCAAACACTCCATTTGCTCCCTGAATTAGTGTTCTTTCTTTGTGCCAAATAAGGACCTACTTAGGGCTTGAGAGTATGACCCCTTATTTCTCTGTTTGCAGAATGTTTCCAGCTTCCAAGTTTGAAGGCCCACAAAATAAGGAATTCATTTTGATTTGTGGAGAACTCCTCATTTCCACCTTGCATATTTTATTCTTTTCCTTTAAGTTTTATTTAGGGGGGCAGGAAAGGCAGGGGTTTCTGCCTCAGTGAAGCCAGGAGACGAAGTCAGCATGTCTTAATGAAAGGAGCTCAGACCTAGAGATCTGGGGGACCTTTGCCAAAACTTAGAGCTATCATTTCCTACCTCTGTGACCTACCTCAATTTTCTTACTCTCTCTGGGCCTCAGTTTACTCATTATTGTAGTAAAATATACACTACAAGTTCTTTTTACTTCACGACTTATACCTTATTTAAATACCAAATACTAATATTACATGTTAGTAATATATGGTTGAATCATATTTTCTCTTGCTGTCTTTTTTATGCCTGAGAAATTGCTTTCCTATGTTTGATAAATTATGTATGTGGTTAAAACAACTTTTATTAAAACATTAAAATAATCAAAGTTTCCCACTTCAATGACAGTGTAAATGATTGAAAATTCACTTTGATTGTAAAATAAGTGGTAACAATAAAGCAGTTATTTTCATATAAGAGCAAGAGAAAAACCACAAGATTTAGAATCTATTTACCTTCACCTGCGAAAATGTTGCTGAGTGTATTTATATATACATACACATGTATGTATATCTTTCAAATATTTCAAATATAATTGAATTTCTGCTAGTATTTCACTCTGAAGTTTATCTGCAAAGATATAATTTGTGGGGAAAATGTTCCACTCCAAATGTTTCTTACTGTTAGAGAGAATGCGAAGAAAAATGCCTCAGAATATTTTCTTAGGAAAGCAGAAATTTTCTGCTACAGTTCATATCCTGGACACCTCTGTTTCACTTCAGGGCTGACTTGTGTTGTCTGCCTTCCAGTGACTGAGCGGCTCTGTCCCCTCCATACGCAGAATGCAAGGGAGGAAGGCTGTGCCTTCTCAGCCTCCGCATATTGTCTTCCTGGCTGGTTGCTAGAATTCATCCTTATTGCCCTCGACTTTCCTAGTCTTGGTCTATGTTTCTGCTTGCTTTTACTAAAGTTGCAGCAATTTACAAGGATCAGATCATTGAAAGGACTCATATGGTTCCAAAGGGTATATTCATATAAGGCTTTGTAGGGACAGAAACCTTTCACATCTTCCCTTTTAGGTTCTTTGGCTGGTTTAATAACTACATTGACAAAACACCGATTGATAGGAGACACATTTTGCACCCAAAAAATAGGAGACTCCCCAGTAGTCAGGTAATTGAGGCTTATATGCTATCCTGAGCTAAGGAGAAGAGGGTAGGGGCCTGAGACTTTAGAGGGTGGAAGATAATAAACAGGAAGATGGGAAAAGCCAGTGTTTGGTAAACAAATGTTTGCCATGTCATGCTGATAGTTCTTTCTGACATAAAAAGTTCTCTCTGGTAATATCTCTCTTCCTGGTAGGGATAGGCCCCCTATCTAAATTCTTTAAGGCAGTTCAGAGGGAGGAATTTAAAAAAAAAACAAAAACACCCTAAAAACAAAATCTTCCTGAGTCTGCTGGACTCCTGGTTTTCTTCAGCTCCAAATAATCCACATGTCAAAGTGGCACATTCTGGGGTGGTTTATTCTGCTCCCTCTTGGCTTTGATAAACTAAAGGGTGTGGTACATCAGGGGAAGAAAAACACAGGCAGACAGAGAGGTCTGAGCCTTCCAGACATAGCTTCAGGACCCTTTCTTAATCTCAGTGGATGTGATTTGTATTCGGGTTATGAACCACTAAAAATACGCACAAGATACCTGTTTCCAGCGAAGCCAAGACACAAGTTTATAGAAGAGCATTTTTTTTTTTTTTAGAAGAGCATTTTATATCTCACTGTGCTCATGTAAATTAATCCTATTTTTACTCTACCACCCACCTCTGTGTAAAATATATGCCTCTCTCTCAGAGGCACCTGGGAGGCTCAGGCAGTTAAGTGTCTGACTCTTGATTTCAGCTTCAGGTCATGATCTCAGGGTGGTGAGATCTAGACCTGCATCAAACTCTGGGCTCAGTGGGGAAACCTGTTAGGATTCTCTCTCTCTCCCTCTGCCACTCCTCTCCCTCCTTGCTCACATGCACTCTCTCTCTCTCTAAAATAAATAAATAAATAAATCTTTAAAGGATAAATAAAAATGATTTAAAAATCACTTTAATGCACACCATTACCTCCTTTTTTGTTCACTTCATTCTGTTCACAATATCTCTTTTCAATAAAACAATCTATATATAGTGTGTTCCCTTGGTAATGGGGACTAAAATTGCTTATCATAATCAATGACTTTGATCCTGTTGATGCTACTTATCTCTTTGGTTAATTAGATCATTCTTTACAGTAAGATCTAGGAAAGTATGAGAAGCTGAGGTGAAAGGGTAATTGCTAAAGACTGAACATTTCTGGAATATTTGTGTCCAGCCTTCATGTTTATTGTACAGTGTAGATTCAAATCTATTGTCTTACCTAAATTTCCCTTTTCCATTTAATAAATTACCACAGTAATTGTATAATCAAGGCAGCATGTATATTTATAGTTATAAGGAGTTACTACCAGAAAACTGGCATACCATCATTCATTATGGTGTTTTGTATCTTTAAATTTAAGAAAGAGAAATTAAAAGAAAAATCAAACAAGTAAACAAGAGGTAACTAGACTACTTTGGGAAATGATCATGGTTTCCTGATTTCAAAGTTGGTTGTAGAAAGATGAAAGATTCCAATATTTATGTGTGTGAAAAGCTCATTCCAAAACTGATCAGTATATTCAGGGTCACAAAGCCACATTTTATTGATAAAAAGTAACTTGCAGCCATTGATGGAAGTTTAAACAATCATGCTTTCTTGTGAAATGTAATATTGCAATTACTAGACCTGATGTATGCTGGATAAATACCAGCACAATGAAGTACTTTGCTGATGCAGAGTGAAATATGTTTTATGCTGTAGCAAAGCTGTCTATAGACTTTGAAAAACAAAGATATTCTATGAGCAGTAGCCAACTATTTAAAATCTTCCACTCAGGGGCACCTGGGTGGCTCAGTGGGTTAAAGCCTCTGCCTTCAGCTCAGGACATGATCCCAGGGTCCTGGGCTCTCTGAGCATCGCGCTCTCTGCTCAGCGGAGAGCCTTCTTCCCCCTCTCTCTGTCTCTGCCTGCCTCTCTGCCTACTTGTGATCTCTGTCTGTCAAATAAACAAATAAAATCTTAAAAAAAAAAAATCTTCCACTCAGTCTTAAAAGACCACAGACCATATGATTGCATTGATATGAAATGTCCAATAGAGGCAAGTAGAAAGTAGATTCGTAGTTGCCAAGGGCTGGAAAAGATGGGGCGTGGTGGGGGGAGGTTGTAGCTAAAAGGTATGGGATTTATTTCTGAAGTAAAAAAGGTGTTCTAAAATTGATTGTGGTGATGGTCTCAACTCTGTGACTATATTAAGAACCACTGA
Source organism: Taxidea taxus jeffersonii (assembly GCA_003697995.1). Taxonomy (NCBI): domain Eukaryota; kingdom Metazoa; phylum Chordata; class Mammalia; order Carnivora; family Mustelidae; genus Taxidea; species Taxidea taxus. Next base: position 15,379 of record RCUC01107604.1, read on the forward strand.
ATTGTACATTTTAAATGGGTAGACTACAGGTATGTGAATTGTATCTTAATAAAGTTGATAGAAGGGTGCCTGGGTGGCATAGTTGGTTAAGCAGCAAGCTCTTGGTTTCAGCTCAGGTGTGATCTCAGAGTCATGAGACTGAGTCCCACGTAGGGCTCCATGCTCAGCACTGAGTCTGCTTCAGATTCTCTTTCCCTCTGTGCCTCCTGCTCATGCTCTCTCTCTCAAATAAATAAAATCTTAAAAAAAAAAAAAAGTTGATACCAAAAAAATCTACACAAAAAACTTTCCTGTAAAATGCATGTTCCACTCAACTGAGATACAATGTAAACGTTTTAAATCTATTTAAATTTAGAACAATATCTGTGGGGTGCCTGGGTGGCTCAGTCAGTTAAGCATCTGCCTTCAGCTCAGGTCATGATCCTGGAATTGAGCCCCAAATTGGGCTCCTTGCTCATCAGGAACCTGCTTCTTCCTCTGTCACCTGCTCTTGCTCTCTATCTCAAATAAATAAATAAAATCTTTAAAAAAAATAGAATAATGTCTTAATTCTTTTAATGTACTTTCTATATAAACAAAAGAAGGAAAAAAACTATAAACAGGATATAAGAAATCAGTCATATATTACCCCTTTTGTGCCATTTATTTCAAATGTTTACAACAAAAGAGATTTTATTTGGCTGTCAAGATTTTGCTTATGTTAAATGTTTGAAATGAGGCAGTAAAATGTGAACTGCTTGTGAAATGGGTTGATCATTGGCTTCTTTCTAATGGAAGCAAGTATAAATAGGAAAGATGACTTTATTGCTTCAAATTCAGTCTAGCATCATTAACTTTTCATGGTACCACTTTCTCCAGAGCAAGATTTTTATACACCTCAAAGTGAGAATTATAGAATCTTTGTTTTGTTATAGCTTTATTATTCTTCTAAGTTTGAAGTTTTTATTTAAATTCCAGTTAGCTAACATAGTGTAATATTGGTTTCAGGAATAGAATGTAGTGATTCATCACTTATACACAACAGCCAGTGCTCATCACAAGTGCCCTCCTTAATGCCCATCACCCATTAAATACATCCCCTGCCCACCTTCCCTCTAGCAAACTTCAGTTTGTTATCTATAGTTAAGAGTTTGTTTTATGGTTTGCTTTTCTCTTTGTTTTTTCCTATGTTCATCTGTTTTGTTTTCTTTGATTCCACATATGAGTAAAATTACATGTTATTTGTCTTTCTCTGACTTATTTCGCTTAGCATAATACACTCTAGTTCCATCCATGTCATTGCAATGTGAAGATTTCATTCTTTTCACAGATGAGTAATACTCTATTGTATATATACACCACATCTTTACCCATTTATCAGTCAATGAATGGACATTTGTGATCTTTCTATAATTGGGCTGCTATTGATAATGCTACTATAAACGTCAGGATGAATATATCCCTTTAAATCAATGTTTTTATGTCCTTAAGGTAAATGTCTAGCAGTACAATTGCTGGGTCATAAGTTAGCTCTAGTTTTAACTTTTTGTGGAACCTCCATACTGTTTTCCAGAGTGGCTGTACCATCTTGCATTCCCACCAACATATAAGGGTGTTCCCCTTTCTCCGCATCCTCACCAGCATCTGTTGTTTCCTGGGTTGGTTATTTTAGCCATTCTGACAGGTGTGAAGTGGTCTCTGATTGTAGTTCTAATTTGTATTTCCCTGATGATGAGTGATGTTGAGCATCTTTTCATGTGTCTCTTAGCCACCGTGTATCTTCTTGGAAAACTGTCTATTCATGTCTTCTGTCCATTTTTTAACAGGATTATTTGTTTTTTGGGTGTTAAGTTTGATAAGTTCTTTATATATTTTGGATACTAACCTACTATCAGATATGTCATTTGTAAATATCTTCTCCCATTCTGAAGGTTGCCCTTTAGATTTGTTGATAGTTTCCTTCACTGTGCAAAAATTTTTTTATCTTGATGAAGTCACAACAGTTCATTTTTGCTTTTGTTTCCTTGGCCTCCAGCAATGTGTCTAGTAAAAAGTAGCTACAGCTGAGATCAAAAAGGTTGCTGCCTGTGTTCTCCTCTAGGATTTTGATGGTTTCCTGTCTCACATTCAGGTCTGTCATCCATTTTGAATTTTTTTGTGTGTATGATGTAAGCAAGTGGTCTAGTTTCATTTTTCACCATTGCTATACAATTTTCTCAACACCATTTGTTGAAGAGACTGTCTTTTCCGTTGGATATTCTTTCCTACTTTATTGAAGATTAGTTGATGTATGTCAAAGATACAGTTGTGGGTCCATTTCTGGGTTTTCTATTTTGCATTATTGATTTATGTGTCTTTTTGTACTGTATCATACTGTCTCGATGACTATAGCTTTGTAATATAACTTGAAATCTGGAATTTTGATGCCTCTTTCTTTGCTTTTCTTTTTCAGGATTTCTTTGGCTGTTCAGGGTCTTTTGTGGTTCCATTGAAATTTTATGATTGTTTGTTCTAACTCTGTGAACAATGCTGGTGGTATTTTTATAGGGATTGCATTAAACTTGTAGATTGCTTTGGGTAGTATAAACATTTTAACAGTATTTGTTCTTCCAACCCATGAGTATGGAATGTTTTTCCATTTCTTTGTGTCATCTTCAATTTCTTTCATAAGTGTTCTATAGTTTTCAGAGTACAAATCTTTTACCTCTTTGGTTAGGTTTATCCCTAGGTATCTTAGAGGTTTTGGTGCAATTGTAAATGGGATTGATTTCTCTTTCTGCTTCTTCATTATTGGTATGTACAAATGCAACAAATTTCAGTATATTGATTTTGTATCCTGTGACTTTACATTGTGTATCAGTTCTAGCAATTTTTTGGTGGAGTCTTTTGAGGTTTCTACATACAGTATTATGTCATCTACAAATAGTGAAAATTTGATTTCTTCTTTGCTGGTTGGGTGCCTTTCATCTCTTTTTGTTGTCTGACTGCTGAGGCTAGGACTTCCAGTACTATGTTAAATAACAGTGGTGAGAGTGGACATCCCTGTCTTGTTCCTGACCATAGAGAAAAGCTCTCAGTTGTTCCCCATTGAGGAATATATTAGCTGTGGGGTTATTTTTTGCATATGGCCTTTATGATGTTGAGGTATGTTCCCTCTATCCTTACTTGTTCAGGGTTTTTATCAAGAATGGATGCTATACTTTGTCAAATGCTTTTTCTGCATCTATTGAAGAGATCACATGGTTCTTTTTTTTAAAGATTTTATTTATTTATTTGTTAGAGAGAGAGAGAACACAGGCAGACAGAGTGGCAGGCAGAGGCAGAGGGAGAAGCAGGCTCCCTGCAGAGTAAGGAGCCCGATGTGGGACTCGATCCCAGGGCGCTGGGATCATGACCTCAGCCGAAGGCAGCTGCTTAACCAACTGAGCCACCCAGGCATCCCGAGATCACATGGTTCTTATCCTCTCCCTTATTATGTGGTATATCATGTTTTGTTTTTGTTTTTCTTTTTAAGGAGTCTTTTTTTT
>RCUC01107606.1:0-10925 GCA_003697995.1 Taxidea taxus jeffersonii
AAAAAAAAAAAAAAAAAAAGATTATTTTCTCCCTAGCTTTAGGCTGCAGAATGTACATTGTAGTTACCCAAGGACATCAAAATTCCAGGATTCTTTACCATTATATTTTTATTGAAACCAATCATACTAACTCACTTTGTATGAGGAATTGATATTCCCTTCCTTTCCTTTGAAGAGAAATCTGTTAGTAATCTTTTCCTCTTCACATAGTGACTGCATTATCCATGGTCTTTAAACTGTGTGTGTGTGTGGCGGGGGGTTGTCCTTATTGTTTCTAGCATTATACTTGAGTTTCATAATCTTTTTTTATTAAGTTCTTAATACTGGCTCAAATTGTGGGATTCCACCCTCCCCCCAATTTTTAAAATAATGACCAGACATTGATATTTATTCCTTTAAGTAAATCAGGGTAGAAAGGCTTGCCCTAAAATAACCTCTCCTTTATAAAGGGTTGCAAAATACCTGAACAAAAGTTACTGTACACCATCAAGTTAGCTTGTGGCAAAAAAAGAGCTTTGTTCTAATCTTGAGCTGATATAAGGGAAGAAGGTATGTGTGTATCAGGGGCAGGGGCAGGAAGGAGGATCGTGTTTCATGGTACTTAGCATACAACATGCAAAACTGTCATGCTTCACTCCCGTCTGTCCTGCCCATCTCCTCAGGTGTGGCTTGTGTGGTTCTAAAATTCCTGGCATTGAACATATAAACTGAAAGCCACTCTGATCACTCAGGAAAGCCCCTTTCTCTACCTCCTTATCATGTGTCATCGGGAAACCACATCGTTAAAGCACCAGTTACACATTTATTATAAACTACTTACTGTTTTTTAATATTTGCTTGCCACGCTTCAATAAAGAAAGTCATATTTTAAATTTTTTTAAGATTATATTTATTCATCTGAGAGAGGATGAGAGAGAGCATGAGAGGGGGGAGGGTCAGAAGAAGAAGCAGACTCCCTGCAGAGAAGGGAGTCCCCCAATGTGGGACTCAATTCTAGGACTCCAGGATCATGACCTGAGCTGAAGGCAGTCGCTTAACCAACCGAGACACCAAGGCACCCTATATTTTAATTTTTTCCAACAATATTAAACTTCTTAGCCTATAGTACTTTCTTGCTTATATCACAACCCTCAAACACCAGGAAATCATCTCATAAGCCTCAGATGTGCTCCAAATTATTTACAACATTTTAATAGGTATAACTGGAACTAAAGAGAACACTGTTAGGCATCACAGTTAATACAGTAATTTCAGTGTTAATAAAAAAAAAAGACTTAAAATTTTGAGTACTAACCCCAATACTCCTACATTCATACTAGCATATTTAGATCTGGCATTTATATTCACAAAGAGAGCCCATGAATACGATGTTATATAGGAAAGTGAATATACCAACATGGGAGCTAACAATTGCTGAGTGTTCGTGATTTTCCAGATGTCTCACACTGGACATTCTCACACTGAATCCTTACAAAAGCCCTCAAAAGTAGATATTAAGGGGCGCTTGGGTGGCTCAGTGGATTAAGCCTCTGCCTTTGGCTCACTTCATGATCTCAGGGTCCTGGGATCAAGCCCCGCATCGGGCTCTCTGCTCAGCAGGGAGCCTGCTTCCCCCTCTCTCTCTCTGCCTGCCTCTCTGCCTACTTGTGTTCTCTGTCTGTCAAATAAAAAAAAAAAAGTAGATATTAATACTACAGGATACCTGACAGAGCCTGTGGTTATAGTCAAGCCAGCACCAAGCAGTCAAGATGGGAACCCATGTCTGCCTGACACCAAGACATACTGTCTCATGAGCAGCAGTGGAACTTGACTCATTCAACCCACAGGAGACCCAAAAAGTAAATACGTGGAAAATATGCCACATTTTGTTTTCAAAGTGGTTTTTGTAGGACGTTCTAATAGCATTGCATTTTAATACCAGATGCTCCATCCTCACCTTGATGAGATCAGTGACCTATTCAAAGGAGTCAGCTCTGCTTTTTTAGAAGCACAACAGTATCCTTGAGGACAGTTCAGGACAATACTGGGTGATGGACAGGAAGGAGGGCACATAATGTAATGAGCACTGGGTATTATGTAAGACTGCTGGATCACTGAACTCTACCTCTGAAACAAATAATACACTGTATGTTAATGAATTGAATTTAAATTAAAAAAATAGAGACAAATTAACAAATATTTTTTTAAAAAGGTGTTTCCATCCTCCCATATCTACCAGAAAGTGATTTCACAGACTTGTAGAGTAACGGGTGTGAAGTGGAAGAGGAGCACCAATAAATAGATTCTCAATTTTAAATGATATATATTATTAAATATAAAAATATTACAAGATATTATTCTCTATAAATACATTTATTATTGTTGTCGTTGTTGTTACTGTTACTATTTAGTGCTCTTTTGGGTAAGACAAGATGCTTTTATGAAATGGACATAAGGACTTGTGAAAAAACAGTAAAGCCTTTGGACTTCATTTTCCATATTTGCTAAGTTAGCCTGTGGGAGCTTTAAGGGCTTCTGCAATGTAACCCTTCTCGAGCCATGTTGAGAGATGGTGTCAAAGGCGGGAACACTGGGCAAAGGAAGTCAGACAGTCCAAAAGGTTTGGCCAGAGAAGGCTAAAGCTGGGAAAGAATCTAATATTAAAGACAGTATAATGCTATACACATGGGCTTTGAAGCCAGATGGTCTCTAGAACTTAATAGCTATAACTTGGATAACTTTGGCCCAACTTTCTGTATTTATAATGTGGAAAGAAAACTTCTGCATCACAGAATATGTTATGAATGTTAAGTGAGACAATGTCTGAAAAGTACTCAGTATAATGCCTAACACGTAGTAAGTGCCTAATAAATGATAGTCATTATTAGGATGTTCCTTGTACCCAAGGAGAAACTGTACTTTAGAAGGTTAAGTGACTAGCACAAGATCATAGGCCATTTCCTTATTGTGGGGGGAAGGGAATATAAACTCAGCTGCACTAAAGCCAAATTGCTTCTAAATAACCAATTACCAGGGCACCTGGGGGTGGCTGTCAGTTAGTCATCCGACTCTCGGTTTCAGGTCAGGTCATGATCTCATGGGTCTTGGGATCAACCCTTGGCTAGTGGTCAGCGCTCAGCAGGGAGTCTGCTTGAAGACTCTATCCCTCTGCCCTTCCCCACATGTGCACATGCTCCCTTGCTCTCTCTCTCTCTCTCAAATAAATAAATGTTTTTTTAAAAGTTTTTAAATAAATAACCAATTACCAACATAGGACCAGAAAAGGTCTGAGAAAATTTCAAATGCACTCTAATTTTCTTTTTTCACTAACAAAATTGACATTACAGCCAACTCTTTTTTTCTCTTCCTGACCTCCATTTTTCCTTTCAAATCTAACTGTGTGAATTCCTGTGTGATTTTGATTTTGTTAGTTCTTGGGCTAAAGGTCTCCTTGCATCTACTTTGTCCTGATATTCTCAGTTATGGCTATTTCTTTCTCCTATAGTCTAGAAAAAACACACATAAAAGGGAAATCTACAGAGGAACATTATTCAAAAGGCATTTATCTTTGCTAACTATTTAACATGCTGCAGATTTAGAGATGTTTCTATCTGAATAAGATATAGAATGTCAGTCTCAGATTTTAGAATAATATTAAGAAAAAAAAAGAAACCTGAAATAGCATTTTGAGATAAATCCATTCTTGAAGGGTCTTTCAAGAGTTACTCACAAGCACCAACTGTAAAAACGGCTTCTGAAAAGCAAAGCAACCAAGTAAAGACTTCATACTCAGTTCATCAGTAAAGAGACTTAAGCTGTAATGCTCATTTCCGGCATTTTTTGCTATCTTTGCTAAGGGATGCAGCCTAGTCTTGTTTCTTTTTGACATTGCTGTTGCTTGCTGTCGTTGTCATTTTAAAGAGTTTTCTTTAATCCAGGTACATGGGTCAACTAAAAAAAAAAAAACTTTGCTTTTCTAATTTATGGTCTGTCTAGAACTGGAGAGGTATTTGGAGCAGGCCACTGAGTTAGGCTGTGTAGACTGCGTGTCACAACTACCACTCACACCGTAGTCCCACACGCACAGCTGAACTGAGAGGCTGTTGATGACATTGAAGTACAAATTTAGAACAAAGGAAAATCTTAATACTTTTTATAAGGATTTCTTTTTCCCCAGAGTATTGTTTACTAGGCCCACTCAATTCTTCATATTAAATATATTTGCTTTTTAGAAGAATTAACTGATTTACATATGCTTCACTTGAACTGATGTAGATAAGCTTCATGTTAAGACATTAAATTCAATGCAGGGTTACAGACAGGACCAAAAATAAAGAGCCAAAACTCCACAAAAATATATTTAATGTCAAAATCATCCCCTTCCTTGAATTTGCGAATGACTACATGTCTCCGACTTAGGCCAGTGACATTTATTACTGGCTGCATTTACATCTCCAATAACAGCAGCTTATTCACGTCAGGATTTATCTGGCTCAGAGAAAAATGGCAGCTGTGGTGGTGATTCACTAAAACCAATTCTCAGTGAAGCAGCTGCTGCCGAAAGCTGTGCTTCTCACATCAATCATTTGCTGATTGTCACAGCTAGCTGAGTCACAGCATCTGCTCCGTCTATTGATTTCGCGGTTGTTGATATTTGCGTTGCATCGCAGCACTACTGTTGTCATATCACGCTGCACTAGTTGAAATAACATCAGCTTGGGGACCCTTCAAATATGAGAAAATTCACATCATCATGAAAATACAACCGTTCTGTGAAGGAGTTGGTGAAAGAGCAATCATTCCAACCGCTAAGAGATGAACCTATTTTTAGTAGAACAAGCCCCCCACTACCACCCCCACTTCTGGGCTTCTCTGGGGGATTGGCCTCTGTTGGTGAGACCCCAGCAGTGTCACAAATACCGGATTTGGCATCATAGGTTGAATTGTGTCTCTTAAAAAGACATGTTGAAGTCCTAACCCCAGTACCTATGAATGCGAACTTATTTGGAAATAGAATCTCTAGGGGTGCCTGGGTGGCTCAGTGGGTTTAGCCTCTGCCTTCAGCTCAGGTCACGATCTCAGGGTCCTGGGATCAAGCCCCATATTGGGCTCTCTGCTCAGCGGGGAGCCTGCTTCCCCTCCTCTCTCTGCCTGCTGCTCTGCCTACTTGTGATCTCGCTCCCTCTGTCAAATAAATCTTTAAAAAAAGAAAAAGAAAGAAAGAAATAGAATCTATATAGATATAACCAAGTTGAGATGAGCTTATATCGAATTAAGGTGGGCCCTTAATCCAATATGACTGTGTATCCTTATAGAAGGAGCGAAGACAATGTTAAGAGGCAGATATACAGAGAAACCTCATGAAAAGATGGAGGCAGAAATTGGAAAAAGGCATTTACAAGCCAAGGAGTACCTAGCCCTACCAGAAGCTGGAAGAGACAAGGAAGGATCATTTCCTAGAGACTTTTTGGAGGGAGCATAGCCTTGCCAACAGTTTTGGTTTCAGTTTCAGTTTGGTTTGGTTTCAGACTTCTGGCTTCTAGACTGTGAAAAATAAATTTCTGTTCTTTGTAAGCCATTCAGTTTGTGGTACTCTGCTATGGCAGCCCTTCTAGGGTATCGATCTGGGGACGGTGAAAGAATCTCAGCTGCTCCTGGAGGGCATGGGTATAAACAGTGTTGACCCAGGGAACCATTGTGCCTACATAGACTTCTCTCACAGGCCACATTTACTCAGATTAGAGATTTTTCTCAAGTTAAAGCATCCTTAAGTGTGTAGATAATTCTGAGGATAAATAAAATCAGGACACAACTAATAGATCTTAGACTTTAAAATATATAAAAATAGCTTGAGAGGAGCCAAATATCCCATAACACCTTATGTTTCTAGTGCTTCCTGGTGTTACCTCATGACCTGTCAGTATTAACAGATGTCAAGCTGTCACCACATTTATTCATGCCTAAAAGTTCAACACACTCAATAAAATGAACAGATGTATTAGAATCACTAGATTACCTATTTCCATGAAGTTTTGCAAAGCAAAGGAAGTGCAGAAGAAATGGCACAATGAGGATAAGGGAGACAGAAATATGCTCAAGGGATTGAGCCATTAAATTAAATCTTCATAACTCTTGCTTAAGTTTTTCTCTTGGAAGGTAGAAAAACATGGCAGTTAAATTCAGCACCCTTGAGTTATGCCAGGCCCACCGCTAATGAGCTCTGTGTCTTTGGGCAAGTTACATATCCTCTTTAAACTTCAATTCACTCATTGGTAAATGAGACTAATAATCCTACCAACTTTATAAAGAAAGCATTTGGTAATTATTGGCAATTACTGTCATTATTATTATTAGTATTACTAATCTCCATGTTAAGTTGCTACTTCAGTCATGGAAGAGTGTGCCTCCATACCTCTGCCATCTATTTTTAATCCAGAAAGAAAGAAAGTCAGCTGCAAAATGGGTTGACTTTAAAAAATACCAGATGCCATAGCCTTACTTGGACTACATGCAACTGGACAGAAAGAGAATATCATTAGCAAATCTTGTTGATAAGAGTTTCTCTAAAATATTCTGATCCTTTTCTCCTGCTTGGTAAATGGAAGATACTGGATATGACACTATCTTTTTAGTCACTGAGGCTCTTACAGCTTTTGATGGTCATTATATATCCTGAATATCAAATATTATTAGGATGATCTTTTTTACATAATACTTTAAACTAATAAATATATTAAAATTGCCTTCTATAATGTACAAAGCATGCTCCCTGTGCTAAAACTATACAATGTTATCTTATTCTTTTGCTTCATTTTGTTTCATCTTCCACAGGTAGAATTTCAGATATCTAAAAAACCAGTTATCATGCCCTAAGTCTTTTCTTATCAAACTAAAATAAATATCAACTACATATAACTTGTTATTTTTAAAACTTCTTCCAACATGTTGTTGAACAGTTATGTTTTTTTTTTTTTTAAAGATTTTTTTTTTTTTATTTATTCATTTGACAGAGATCACAAGTAGGCAGAGAGGCAGGCAGAGAGAGAGAGGAGGAAGCAGGCTCCCTGCTGAGCAGAGAGCCCGATGTGGGGCTCGATCCCAGGACCCTGAGATCATGACCTGAGCCGAAGGCAGAGGCTTTAACCCACTGAGCCACCCAGGCGCCCCGAACAGTTATGTTTTTGAACCTAAATATAGTTATTTACTTTTTAGACTGATAACTTTAATATTGTTGATTTCAGTTCACCAGTCTGGTCAGAAGTATCATTTCTACCAAATGCAGTCCCTTCCAATATTGTGCCATCAACAAAGATGAAAAAAAAATGTTTTCTAGTATTAAACAAAGCTCACCCAAAAATAGTGCTAGGGAGCATATCACTAGAGGTTTTTCTCCACCTTGAAATGGGTCCATCCAAGAAAGGAACATAGAGTTTATAGATAGATTTTGGATCTGAAGACTTAAGATGGCTAACATGGCAATATTCCCCCCCCTAAACTGACCTACAGATTCAAATATAAGCAACATTAATTAACTCCCAGCTTGTTTTTTTTTTTTCAGAAATTGACAAACTGATTCTAAAATTCCACTGGAAAGTAGAAAATGTGATACAGTCAAAACAATCTTGAAAAAGAACAAAGTTGGAGGACTCACACATCTTGATTTCAAAACTTAACACAAAGCTCTAGTAGCCAAGACAGTGTGATGCTGACATAAAGATAGACATATAGATCAATGGAACAAAATTGAGAGTCTAGGAAAAACAACAACAACAACAACACACACACATTTATGATCACTTGATTTTCCACAAAAGTGTCAAGACAATTGAATGGGGGTAAGAATAGTCTTTTCAACAAATGGTGCCAGTATACCTGGATATCCAGGTGCAAAAGAATGAAGTTGGATCCATTTCCCACCATACATAAGAATTAATTAAAAATGGATCACAGACCTAAATGTAAGAGCTAAAACTGTAAAGGTTTTAGAAGAAAAATAAGTAGATCTTCATGAACTTGGGTTAGGCAATAATGTCACAGATATAACACCAAAAGTGCAAGTGACAAAAGAAAAAAAAATAGATAAAATAAACTTCACTAAAATGAAAAACTTTTGTCCATTAAAGGATACCCTCACAAAGTAAAAAAGGTTATCCACAGAACTGAAGAAATTATTTGCCAATCATATATCTGATTAGCAACCTGTACCTAGAATATATAAGAACTATTATAATTAAATAATAAAAGATAAATAACCCTATTTAGAAAATGGGCAACAGGCATTAACAGATGTTTCTCCAAAGTAGGTATGCAAATAGCCAAAAGGCACATGGAAAGATGTGTAACATCATTATTCAATAGAAAAATGCAAATTAAAACCACAATGAAGTACATTACTTTATAGCCGGATGACTGTGGACAATGACAAGTATTGGCAAGGATATGGAGAAATTGAAAGCCTCATCCAATGCTGGTTAGAATGTGAAGTGGTGCAGCCTCATTGGGAAATAGTTTGCCAATCCCTCAAATTGTTAAACATAGTTACTATATGACCCAGTCATCCTACTCCCAGGCATACACCCAAGAGAAATAAAAGCATATACTCATCTGAAAACTTATACAGGCATAACATTTTAACATTCCTTCACAGCAATGTCATTCATAATAACCAAAAAGTGGGAACAACACAAATATCAGTTGATGAATGCATAAACAAAATGTAGCCTGTCTCCACCATTTAATATTATTCAGCAATAAAAAAGGAATGCAGTACTGATACATGATATAATACGGATGAAACTTGAAAACATTATGCTAAATGAAACAAAACACATGTATGTTTCCATTTATATAAAATGCCCCAAATATGCTAATTTATAGAAACAAAGTAGATTTGTGGTTTCCTAGGGCTAGTGTGGAGGGAATGGTTTGAGGAGAACTGGGGAGTCACATTAACGGCTTTAGGTTTCTCTTTGTGGTGATTAAAATGATCTAAAGCTGTTTGTGGTGATGGTGCACGAATATACTAGCAGCCATTGAACTGTGTATTTCAAATGGATCACTTTTATGGTATGTGAATTTAATGTCAACAAAGTTTTTTTTAAGTTAAATAAACTTAGTGGGGCACTTGAGTGGCTCAGTTAGTTAAGTGTCCAACACTTAATTTCTGCTCAGGTCATGATCACAGGATCATGAGATCCAGCCCCACATCCAGTTCCACACTGAGCATGGAGCCTACTTAAGAACTCAAGATTCTTTCTCTCCCTTCCCCTCTGCCCCTCTCCCACCTCTCTCCCTCCTTCTCTAAAATACAGCAACAACAACATTAAATTTACTGCAAAACATCCTCAAAGGATGTTAATGTCCAGTGTGAATACTAATATGAGGGAGGATTTTTGTGCAATATGCCACTCAAGTTTATCCATACAGCCATTTCTTCTTTATTTTTCATACAGCCATTTATTCTTAAAGAATTTTGGAAAAACAGATCTCAACTTGAACTTGATTCTTTTTTTGAAAAAGAGAATGTAGAATTAGGATGCCCTCTTGTTACATTTAATATACCTTGTATATGTTCTCTATCTTTTGATTATTTTTCTAAAATAGTAAGAAAAATCTAAAACGAATATTCAGTCTACAAGACTAAATATTCATATAAAGAAAAGTTTATTAAAGGGGTAAGTGTTTTAGATAAGTGATTGCAGGAATGCACAAATCACTGAGATTTTCTCCTCTATTTACAACTCATGTCCAAATCTGTTTTCCTGAAGAAGTCACACATTTCCATACAAAAGCGTGCTCTCTTTGGTCTCTTAATCATAGATACAATCATCCTTTTGACCATAAAATCATATGGGGAGGGGGTTGCCTTATCTTATTTTGATCATTACATAAATAAATACAAAAATACATAAATAAAAAAAAGAATTTGTGCTTGATGGAACCAAAATTTTTTGGCATAAGTAACCACGTAATTTTTTAATTTCAAGATATTCAAGCCTTTCATGCTTTCCAGTGATTACTGCTCTAAACATATAGCAAACTCTCTTTGCCACGAACTTTACGCAAGGAGGATGTGACTACTACTATGGTTTAGATTCTAAGAGAACAACTGATCACAGAGCTACAGAAGGCTAGAGTTGGAAGGAGACTTAGAGAAGAATATATTTAACTCTCTAATCTCAATCCTCCAATTTCAGAACAGAGGCCCTCTATGCCATATTCCTGAAAAAGTTGCCAAAATATGGAGCAGAGGCAGAATTAGATCAGGTCTTCTGAGTGTCTCCCAGTGTTCTTTTTACCACATTAGACTGTCTTTCAGCCCATAACACTATATGGGCTTCTTTGCTCCTGATCATGTTGTCAACAACAATGTGCGTACAAGTATGATAAACCTGCCATGTTTTGTGGGGCGTTTCTTACCTGTGTCAGAATCCTCTGGGTTCTGCTGTGTTCAGAAAACACCTGCAAAATGATTCAGTGTTTAGCTTTCTCATTCATCCAGAAATTTGACATTTCTAGCTCATTTGTAAAGGCAAACTGAGTACATAATTAATTTTCATGTTCTTTCAGAATATTTTAATGTGCTGCTCAGGATAAATGTTTTTCTTGTTTTCTTTTTCTTTTGTGCAGTGCTTTCTATTTTGAAAATGACTCAAATGACTGTCGTTCTCTTTTTATTTAAAAGGTTCTTGTGCCTTACTTTTTCCTTATTTGTGTCCTCCAAAAATAGTCTGAGCAGAAATCTCTCAGCTAATAGATTTTGAAATTACTTCTTTTGCATTTACAGATTTTCCTCTTGCTATTTCATTTAACCAATGTCAGTCTGTACATAGACAACTCTACCCCAAAAAAGTTTGAGAACAGAGAGTTCGCGAAATTGGAATTTTAGATGTTAGTTAAGAATATGACTTCTTTCAATTACGTGAAATTCTTGCCATGAACAGTAA
>ML097528.1:0-37958 GCA_003697995.1 Taxidea taxus jeffersonii
AGGCTCCCTCAGCATGCATTTGAGAGAAGTTGATAATTACTTCAGGGCAAATTGTGGAGGTTGTATTGTTTTAAAATCGAGACCTGGCCAAAGAGAAGGAAATCGGCCGCATGCCGACAACCCGTCTAACACTGGGTGCTCCTGAGAAGAAACAGATGTAAACACAGAAAATTGTTCAAATTCGCCAGCAGAACCTATCAGTCCATCAGCCAGCAGCCAAAGCTAGAAAATAACCAGAAATCTTTCCTATAAACAAAAGGAACTGGAAACGGTGTGGGAAATTAACATCCAGGTTTGAAATGGCTGGGGAAAGATGTGCTTCACATTCAGGCAGAACAAAGACACAAGTGTCAAAGATGGGCGTGGCAAACCTGCAGAGAGGGGCCAGGTGCAATGACCTTCTGTGAAGGGATCTGGGGCGGGGACCATACAGACTTGAAGGGGAGAGAGTGTGAAATTAATAGGCAGATATGCCAGAATCGTTCACGCACTTCATCACAAGCAATGAGGAAATGTTACTTAAATGCATCCGTGGGAATGGCCTGTAAAACCTCCGTGTGCCTGTTTTTTAGTTAAGAACACAGAATGTTCACGAACTAGAAAACAAAATACATTTTTTTTTTTTTTTTGGTTGGGATATTTCATGCTATAATGTTGTAGGTTTCAGTTTCCAAGTTTATGGCTCAAAGATTGCCTTAGGTATTCTGGTTTGGTTCTAGCTACATGTTCAGAATTGCCAGGATTCCAACCGAGCGTTGGTTAAGTAGAAAAAGATCAACAAGCCTTTTTAACTTGCTGTTTAAAATTCAAAAGAAGAATTACTTAATAAAGTTAAACAATAGCATTAAAGAGCACTTTAAAAAGATGTTATAAAAATATAACTAATAAAACTGTGACCTATCAAAGCATGTGTCAGACACAAAAGAAACATCCTGAGAGGTATTGAAAAGCAATTGAAAACATGAGGGAGTCTCATGAAGGTCTGCCATTCACAACACAAAACCAAAACTTCCTAAAAATTCTTTCCCAAGAGTTCACATAGCAGAATTGATGCCCTAAGTAGTTTTCTCCATATATGATCACACCCAACTTTGGGTGAATATATGCACATTTTGCTGAATTTCTTTATGGAATACTGCTGCCCCTAATCCTGCTGGGGGGTGTGGCATAATTTACGATATGTGCATCATACTGCCCTTTTAAAATCTGAAAAATCATGCATTCTGAAACTTACCTGCTTTGAGAAGTTTTGGAGAAGGGACTGCAGACATGTAGTTTGCAAATTTTGTCTGAACTTTAATTCACACAAAAAATAGAAATATAATTGGTTGTTAAATTTAACTTTTCCTGTTGTCTTGGATTTTCAGAGAGAAAAGTGCTGTTGCCTAAAGCAGATGCTAAACCACTTGTGCAGGACATACTTGGAGACTGTGATACTTACTCTGTCGTGATTAGCCCCTCACCCACCTCCAGGCTATAGAAGATACGACCAAGAATTCATTTGAGGGCTAAAGAGATTAATAGTAAGATTTTATCTTATTTTATTTTATTTTATTTTTGAAAGATTTTATTTATTTAAGAGAGAGAGGGAGAGAGCACAAGCAGAAAGAGAGGGAGAAGCAAGCTCCTCACTGAGCAGAGAACCCGATGTGGGGCTCGATCCCATGACCCTGAGATCATCACTGAGCTGAAGGCAGACGTTTAACTGACTGAGCCACCCAGATGCCCCAATAGTAAGATTTTAAAGGGAGAATTGTTGGCGTGCTGGACATGAAGGGCATGAGGGCCACTTACCCTTCATCTCAAAGTGAGGGATGGCTTTAGGAGGAACTCTGAGAGAATCTGTCCTATGAACACCTAGGCAACGTGAAGGACTGGAATTTGACTCATTCCCAAAAGGATGTCAATGAACAAGGCTCTATCTAGAGTTTCTCCTTTTTGGTGGCAGAAAGAGGGGACAGATTCAAGGTGGAACCAGATACTTCCATAATGGAAGGGAAAAGGAAGAATTTTCCTTGTGGTCTACCTTGGGATGGCCTCTGGAAAGGACATCATTGGGAGGGACTCTGCAAGGGTGAGGAGACCAGTGGAGAGAGAAGCATTATTCAAAGTTTGAGGGCTGCCTGCAGGTGAAACGATGAGTTGAAAATACTCAGTGGAGACTCATATTTGAATACCATATCCAGAGGTCTCCAGTGAAACTTTTCCAGTCACATTAGACTTTTTCCAACATTACACATTTTAACGGAAATAGAGGATATCTAGAAAATAGGAGATAAACATGGAATATGTAGCAAGGATATCAAAAAGAGACTGAATATACCTTTTTTTGTTTTGCTTTTTGGACGGCAACTCTCCCTGTCTGAAGGAGGCCCAAACAAGGCAGAGACTTAAAAGTTGTATGAGAGGATAAAGCCGATATTGCTCTGGTTTAGGCATTTTAACCCTGGAGGCAAGAAGAGACTACGCATTTCAAGGTAGGCATGTGAGTAAGTGACAATAAGCAACATCCCGTAGGTTTCCTCTACTCGGTGTATGTGGAGGCTGCGGGCAGCTCCGTGTTGAGGAGGACGTGAGCTGCGACCGGTGAGAAGGTGTGCTGTGACCACTTGGCGTGAGAAGCAGGAAGAGGAGGGAAAGCCTGCCATGTACCTATCATCTCTAGTTTAGGGAAGTGGTGCAAATGCACTTGATGTTCTCTCTCTGCCCTGTGACAGTCCTTGATGAGAGAGGGACTCACACACAGTAGGCATTCAGCACATTTTTGTTGAATGAACGTAACATGACTAGTGGAGCAAATCTACGTACCTCATATTTGAGAGGATTCTTTGCACATCTGACCACAAGCTTCTGTGGAAGAGGAAATTGCCTTTGATTTGTGAGTGGAATAGCCATCACTGCCATGACATGCATACGGTCAAACAGGCCCCATTCAGTAGAGACCCATGTTCCCGTGGACTAGAGTTTCTAGAGGAATTATCACTGAACGATAATTACTAACTTTTGGGCCATGATTTACCTATAAAGCTGACCCTGTGATTTACCAGTAAAACTGGCCTAGTATTTAGATAGAGTCCCTAAGACAAGGCAACCATGGTTGATTCTTCAACTAGAAGCAACATGTAGTGGTTGGGGTTCCTTAAAACCTCGTACTTGGGGTGCCTGGCTGGCTCAGTCAATAGAGCACTGCCTCTTGATCTTGGGGTCATGAGCTCAAGCCCCATGTTAGGTAGGGAGCTTACTTAAAAAAACAAAATACACAAGAAAGCCAAAAAACTCCATCCTTTATGGCCATGACCAGCTTGCTTTGGGGGCTTGGGAGCCTCTCTCTTCTGATTTACATACTGACAGACCAGTGCCCTGAGTGTTGCCAGAATTACCTAAAGGGACAATTTCCTTCTCTCTAATCCATCCTTACCCAGTCATCACATTTATCTCCCTAAAACAGTGCACTGTCCGTATTTCTTCCTGCTTAAAAAATATTCAGTAGCTGTTCACTACTTAGCAAATAAAATCCGAAATTCTTTGTCCATCATTCAAAGACCTCTGTGAATGATACTGGCTCAACTTCTGCTCCTCCCATCCTGCCCACGTGTAATCATGTCACATTTCCTGACTATTTCTTCTGCCTCTTCTTTCTTTCCTTGTCTCATGATATTCCTGTTACCAGAAATATACTGCCTCCTTCCACCTGTTCTTTCTCCATCATTCAAAGCCTTTCTCAAATATTGCCTCCTTCCTGAAGTTTTTCGCACCAAACCTATTGGCATCCACAAATCAGAAATTAGCTCTCCTTTACTTGGTGTCATTTTTTTAAATAGAAATCATCATATATTGTCTTACAATTTAAAGTAAAATGGCCAAGCTCCCTACTGAAAATGTACTTTTTAAATAAATTAAGTTTTACTGCTTTATTGTTCTTTTTAAAGTTTCTTATGCTTGGCACAACAGGGGTTGTATACAGGGTAATGGATAAATATTTAAAGAATAAATTAATGTTCAGCTGTTAAAAATGTTCTAGGATTAGGTTGAGGTAGTGATTGTACAGTATTGCAAATGTAGTAAATGACATGTCACTCTTCCCTTTTAAATGCTTAATTTTATGTTGCTGCAATTTATAAAATAAAATAAATTTAATAAATTTAATAAATTTTATTATAAAATAAAATCTTTTTAAAAGAATGAATTAATGATTGAACAAATTATTATACCTTTCTAGCATTTAGCTGGCAAACTGGAATCACTTTTTTCTCTCTGCTTCCATTTTACAGAAGAGAGCAATAGGAAATGTCATTGTATGTCCATATCAGCAGCAAGAATATGTTCTATAAATAACTTCTCCCAATTTCTCTATCTTCTGGCCAGATCACCTTTGCAGAGTGGTGACTTCCGTGACCCCACAGTCTCTGGTCCCGAGTGAATGGATGGGTTATTCTCTATATTCCCCATCTCTAATCTGACCGAAACAAGGCTTGCTGGCCTCCAGCCAGACTATCTGAGGGAGAAATGCATCATCTAACATAAAAATGGAGAACAGGTTTGTATCTGCATGTCTCCTTAGTCTGAAAGAAAGTTAATCCCAGGATTTATAGACAAAATACTTTCCTTAGCTACAGGTGCAAGTCACTGTCACTTAGAAATCCTCCTGCATAGAAACACATTCTGGGAGTATTTTATCTTTTATCACAGAAGACATTTTAAATGACATTTAACAAAAATAAAATAAAATGGAAAAAAATAAGATAAATGACATTTAAACGAAAAATTTAATGGGGTCTACACAAAGACTTGTGAGTGGAGCCACTTCACCTGCAATGACATTCCAGCCACCATGAATGATACTCCCTCAAACGTTGATGGAATTAGATAAACTCGTGTTTTCTGCCTCCATTTTCTCCCCTCTCCAATATATCTTGCAAAATGTCACCAGATTTATCTTGCTCACACACTTCCCAATCCAAAAACATCACTATTGACTCATTACTTACTTTAAAAAGCCCTAAGTGCTTGAGTCAATGGTTGTTAATGTCGGCTGCACCTTAGAATCACCTGGTGAAGGTCTTACCTAGGCTGACGCGTAGCCCGTCGAATTAGAAGTGCTGTGCAAGGAGGCATGGGTACAGGTGTTCTTTTTAAGGTGCCTCAGGTGATTCAAATGCACAACTAGTGTAGAGAACCACCATCTGAGATAACCTTTCGGGAGCCTGGATCAGAAATGGCACAGGCAGAGGTGGGGGATGTAGGATAAGAAACGAGTAAGAAAGAGAAGGCCGACTAGTCACCACGGAAGAGAACTGAGTCAACAGGGACGTCTCTTGCAGATGCCGTGGGTGTAAGGTAGATAAGAGTTCGGACTCTGGGAGTACACGTAGAAAATGAGCCGCACACCAGCGCCTGCCAGTTGTAGTCCCTTTGCTGGCTCTCTGTCATTTCTATCTGGTTCTGGAAAACGTGCCAGCCATGCAGGCTTCTGTGGGTTCCCAGCATATCCTGTCTTGGCTGGCTGCTCTTTCTACTTCGGACCCCTGTGTCCCACCCTGCCCCTTCCTAGGGGTCCCGACCTCTGACAGGCACAGATGCAAGATAAACACAGATGCAAGGCTTTACTGGCTGCTGATCTCCCCCTCCCCTGAATAAAGATAAAGAGGCAACAGTGTATTATCTGCCGTAACCACTCAATAGGCTCTTTCCTCCCTGTGGCGGGATTAGGTACAATCTGTGTCCATGGTCTCCTGGCCCCGATCTCTGCCCCAATGTGAAACAGAGACTCTTAAAGGATATAAATGACACTGCCTCAATGGCAGACACATCTGGTGCCTCCAACTCCTGTCAGGAGGCATTCATGTCCAGGTTTTGCTACAAGACCTAGGGAGGGCTTTATCGAAGCATTTTATGGCTGTGCTTTTTGAAAATGCTTCCCTCTAGTCATCATTATGATGTTATGGATTAGGTAATGTCTTGAAAAATGGCCAGAGGGCCAAAGTGTCAGCTTTACAGCTCACATACCTGAAAATAACAATGTGGGTTTATTATTTTTATTCAACAATATCTTTGGAATGCCTCATAAACAGAAATTAACAGTGACAACCCTGTCTCTGTACACAACCCTAACCAACACATAAAGCTAAGGAAAGCCAAGGCCATGACTGAATACTTTCCAGAAGTCCTCTCCCTAATATCTCAGCCGAGGTATATTCCTGGTCTCTTTTGTCTCAGCCATCAGAGCCAACTTCAGTTACCCAAGGTTTGCTAAATCCATAGATAATCCTCCACTTATATATGTATTTTTAAACATTTCAACCTCTCTTCCCATCTCTTTGCCTACCAAAATTTCCAAAAAGCAACAGAGATAGGACTTGGTATATCTGGCTCCAAAGACAGAGAGACTGGCTTGAAATGTGACAATGCTGGCAAAGAAATGACAGAAGCATTTTGAAACCACATACACCCTTAAAAAAAAAATTATTTATTTATTTGACAGAGAGAGAGAGAGGGAACGCAAGCAGAGGGAGTAGGAGTGGGAGAAGCAGGCTTACTGCCGAGCAGGGAGCCCAATGCGGGACTCGATCCCAGGACCCCGGGATCATGACCTGAGCCTGAGGCAGATGCTTAACGACTGAGCCACCCAGGTGCCCCTACATACACACTTTTAATTCATAACTTTTCTTTCTTTTTATCTAAACTTTTATATGTGTGATCCAATCCTAATTGCTATGTTTTAGAATTTCAGAAGTTATTAACAAACGAAAAGACAACATATTGTCTGAATGGTCTGGATTTAAAAAGCATTCATTTGGGTTGGTCCTATAGAGGAATCACTCCAGCAAGCATTACCATCAAACACAAAGTCTGAGTGCTGCTTTGGCAGCAGGTACACTGAAGTTGAAGCAGGACAGACATGATTCTCACGGCACCTGCGCAAGGATGACACGCAAATACAAAGTCTGACCGCTTTTCCAGAACAACGCATTCCAGATTTTTTAAACCAACCGATGTTTATCAACAAAATATAAATTAAGCATATACTAGATACAAAACAATATTCTGTGTTTGAAAAATATGAAGTAGTACTACTGTAGTCCTTGATTCTCTAATTGAGAAGACACATATATACTCTCTCATGCAATTTCCTGGGACCCTCAATAAAACTGCAATAATGCTTTTCTACTATGCTAACCAAATTATTCAATTTCATGAATGTCTGTCTGCTAGAGGTTAGGAATTAGATTATACTCTTTTTTTCCTATACCCAATGCCTCACGTGAGTAGCTGATTCACATGAGGTAATTAATATATGTTTGTTGAGTAAATGATCACTCATATAATGTGTGTGTGCCTACACACACACACACACACACATACACATGCAATTGGTATATGTGCCCAATGCATATACATATATACATATGTATGTGCAATATTTACATACATGCACATAAGAAATTATTTATTCATGTGAAATTTGGTATGTGTGTGTAAAATTAGAATGGGGGCACCTGGGTGGCTCAGTGGGTTAAAGCCTCTGCCTTCTGCTTAGGTCATGATCCCAGAGTCCTGGGATCAAGCCCGGAATCCGACTCTCTGCTCAGCAGGGAGCCTGCTTCCCCTCCTCTCTCTCTCTGCCTGCTTCTCTGCCTACTTGTGATCTCTGTCTGTCAAATAAAAATAAAAAAATATTTTAAAAAATATTTTTAAAAAGCAAATAAAATTAGAATGACAAGTGTAGTATAAAATTTCCATCATGCCAGTGTTGAGAAGACAAGGCCACACCCAATCTGTCCTGTGATGTTATAGGACAAGTGGTAACCTACAGAGTACGTAGGTGGGAACTGATTTAGTCAATATTTCAACCAAATTCCTGGCATAATAATGACCTTTATTGCATTTTTCTGGACACTTTTTTTTTTTTAAGATTTTTATTTATTTGACAGACAGAGATCACAAGTAGGCAGAGAAGCAGGCAGAGAGAGAGGAGGAAGCAGGTTCCCTGCTGAGCAGAGAGCCCGATGCGGGGCTCGATCCCAGGACCCTGAGATCATGACCTGAGCCGAAGGCAGAGGATTAACCCACTGAGCCACCCAGGCGCCCCTCTGGACACCTTTTTAAAGAGTTTTTCCACGAAGCAGATTTTGGCATAGCTGTTTTTTCATGAGGTCCTGAAAAGACTGTATAGAAAAGAAAGATAACGTCCACCCTAATATCTATTTCTGTATTACATAGAAATGTGCAATAAAACATGTGATATATTTTTTATTACCTGAATTATATATTCCAAGGTCCAAAGACTGAAAAAGAGGTTTCAGTTTATTTTTTCCAGCACTCTTGAAGGCCAATGTCCTTTAAAATTTGCACATTATGGGAATGGAATCTGCTCAGAGACCAGCTGGAAGTTTAAAACAGGAGAACTCTGCAGCTGTGGCTACTATGGGCTTGGGCTCAGCAGGGGAGGATAGGTCCCCTTCTGGCCATTCTGTAAGTTCTGATGAGTTCCCCAGACAGTCACAGATAATACTCCCTGTCCTGACCAAGTTACATTCAGGGATTTGGAGCCAAATGATGCAGATAAACAGTAATAAGATCTTACATTTGCACAGCACAATATAATCTGCTTCTCACTACAGTCTTTTGAATTAGGCAGTAAACTACTTGTCTCTAGGTTATAGACAAGGAAACCAAACTTTGGTGAGGTTTAGGGGTATGAGATAATAAATATCACATAATGGGTCTCTGCCCCTGGTTCCTGACAGAGCTCCTAAAACCCTTGTAATTTCCTAAGTGATATGAGCACCAGGAGCATCTTTTGTTTGAGTATTTATTTAAATTTTTGATTTTGATTCCTGACACTGGGCTCTTAAAACCCTTGGACTTTCCTCAGTGATAGGAGCGGAACTTGTTCTAATGCGGTGACTCTGGAGACTCCTGGATGGCTCCTGGATGAGGCTGGTCACCAGAAAGACCAAGCCATGATTAGAGGCTTGGAACTTTCCACCCCATCTCCCCATTCGCCAGAGAGGGAAGAGGGGTTGGAAAAGAAGTTCGTGATAAATCATGCTTACATGATGAAATCTCCGTTTAAAATCCCAGAAGTAGGTGGTTAGGAGCACTTCTGCTGCTGGATTGCTGAACACATGGAGACGCTGGGAGAAGGCATGGAAATTCTGGGGCCCTTCCTACACACCTTGCTCTCTGTATACCTATCTGGATGTTCACATGTATTCTTTATCATATCCTTTTATAATAAGCTGATAAATAGTAAATAAACTGTT
This sequence comes from Taxidea taxus jeffersonii, assembly GCA_003697995.1. Classification (NCBI taxonomy): domain Eukaryota; kingdom Metazoa; phylum Chordata; class Mammalia; order Carnivora; family Mustelidae; genus Taxidea; species Taxidea taxus. The sequence continues at coordinate 9,267 of ML097528.1, forward strand.
TTCTTGAGTTCTAGGAGCCACTCCAGCAAATTAATCAAATCTAAGGAGGGCAGTTGCAGGAACTGCCAATTACAGCTGATCAAGCAGGAGCACAGGTAACAATGTAGACTTGCGATCGGTATCTGAAGTGGGGGGACACTTAACGCCCTTTAACTGAGCCCTTAACATGTGGGGGACCAGATGCTATCTCCAAGTACATAGTGCCAGAATGGACTTAAATTGTAGGGCACCCGGCTGGTATCACAGCATGGCTTGGTGTGGGACACCCTCCCCCACATAGCTGGTGTCACAAGTGTTGGGAATGTGGTAGTCATGTGAGGCCAAAGAAGAAACTCGGAAGGAGGACTGGGTTTTTCTTATTCAAGTGGCTTGCGAGGAGCCCACAGTACAAAAAGGTGAAATTGGAATTAGAACCTACAGACCCGGTCAGAGGTACAAAGGTCAAGGATAAAAGTGATTCCAGGCCCACTATTTCCTGGTTACGTGACCTTCTGAAAGATTCTTAAGCTCTCTGAACTTGAACAACCTCACCAATAAAATAGAATAAAAATCTCTCACACTGTTACTCTGAGGGTGAAATAATGTGTGGAAAACAGTTTTGTTGACAGCACAGTTATTACTCAAGGTTCATGTCATATTTACTCTTTTTCTCTCTGCAAATAGTAACAGGATAGTTTCCTAGAAGCATCCAGTTTTTGAGAAACAGGTAGGGAATCCATTCTCTGTAATTCTGACCTCTCCAAAACTCTCAACCAAAAGTATTTCTAACTCATTTAGCAGCAAAGTCTTACCTGAACGGACAGGCCTATTTATTATCTTGCTTTCCCCTATTCAGTATGACTATTCATTTGTTCCACAGCAGAAATATCAATATAATTATAAGGTTACAAGTTGCTGCCTCACACCTGTAGGAAGTGTTCTGGGATAATTGCTAACACAGCACATTATCTTTCTAAAACTTAAACATCCTGTACTCCTGTACTCCAATGTACATATGACCCTAGAGATTTTAGAGGCATCATGGGGCTTGTAATATGGAGTGGGGCCCCAGTGACCCAGCTTACAGACGTCCTGATGACAGGACCCCACAATTCTGGGTGAATTTTGCGTGGTACGTCAGAGGCTGGGTGATTCTGATGTCAGCTACAGGTTGGGTCTACTCCAGAGGAGACTAAAGACAGCCTCAGAGATGTCACACATTTCTAGTCCCACATTTCAACCTGATCCCTGGTCCTGAAACTAAGGAGGCTATTTGAATGATTCCTCTCATAGCAACACATCCGAGTGCTAGAACCAGAAGCCGGGGTGGAAAATGGATGTGCAAATATGCTGGGCAACACGTGAGTCTGGATCCCTGAACTACTGCTTACCGGCTCTGTACCTGTGACAGGATTACCAAGATCTTTAAATCTGATCCTCTCATCCTTACAGCGGGAATTTAAGTAAGGTATCTGAGGGCTGGGGTAATTTTTAAATGGCACAGTATACATAAAGGTGCTTTCTGTGGTGACTGATTGATAATAGGTGTCCCGAAAAGGGTAGATTCCATTCTGTTTCCCTCTGTTAGCATGTCCATGGTATTTCCATTAACAGAAATTTCCACCATAAGGTATTTGTGATGTTTTCTTCAAGTTGCTGATTTGTTGCGGTGGTGATATGTTAATTGAAATAGCTGAGGGTTGTTATTTATTTTTTTTCTGAGTCTTGGTCTGGATCTGTGCCATTTTTAAGTCCAGAAAGTTGAATTTCTGGTTTAATTCCAATATTATTTTGCCAAGCTTTTTTTTTTTTTTAAAGAAAAAGAACTGTTTTAATAATGTATGAAGATTATAATGCACGTGTCTCACAGTTTGCAGGAAACAGAGCAAAACACCCATAAGTGATAAAGTGTGTTTATTGTAGGTCAACTAACTGCATTTCTCAAACCTGAAATATATGAAATTTGATGGCTGGCTCTAGTCTGTAGAGAACTATGGAACACACACTATATCTTGGCTATGACTCATTCTGAAGTTCTAAAGGCTGGAGCACATGATAATAGCACATGAGCTTTGGCAGGACTAATGCACTGAAATTTTTAAAGAGGTCTTGAGTCAAAATGTTCTCTCCAAGTTTAATTACCACAAGTCATAAATGCACAAAGAGAGACTCCTTCCAGTGCTGGAGTTTCTCCCAGCTGCTGTGTTGGGTAGCACAAGAACTAACTCACAAGCTATCAAGGAACCTTATGGCAAGGTGCTAAGTGTTGCTCTTAGGCTCTTTTTCTCAAATAAGGGAGCATATTGGCAAAAAGAAGGTGTGCACGTCTATGAAGGTGGTCTGTAAGTCAACAGGGAAATGGAGGACCACTCAGTAAATGGTCCTAGGACCAACAATTATCATAAAATAAAGTAAGCCTCACTAATGTGGATCTCAAGAAATCAATGTCAGGGGTGCCTGTGTGGCTCAGTGGATTAAGCCGCTGCCTTCAGCTCAGGTCCTGATCTCAGGGTCCTGGTTTGAGCCCCACGTCAGGCTCTCTGCTCAGCGGAGAACGTGCTTCCCGCCTCTCTCTCTGCCTGATTCTCTGCCTACTTGTGATCTCTCTCTCTCTGTCAAATAAATAAATAAAATCTTAAAAAAAAAAAAAAGAAATCAATGTCAGACAAAGTTCAATGTGAACTTTAATGTGAACATGAAAATTTTCATTAGAAAAGATGGAAAACTATCATATGACCTCAAGACAGGAAAGGAGTTTTAAACAAGGCAAAAATGCAGAAATCCTAAAGGGAAGTATTACCAGATTTTACTACATCAAAGTTTAAGATGTCTGTGGAAAAAAAGTACTAATAAACAAAATTAGAAGACAAGTCACAGACTAGGAAGTGATATCTGCATGTAAGTGACAGAAGATTAGTACCTGGATTCTAGAAAGTAGTTTGAGACATTCATAAGAAAAAAAACTAATGGCCTAGTAGAAAAATGGAAAAAAAGATATGAATCCCAGAAGATGAAACAACATTGACCAATAAATATATGAAAAGATGTTCACTGTGACAACTAATACAGGAGATGCCAATGTAAACAGATTTTTCAAATTTTTCAAATTTTCAAAGCTCATATTGCCACATTCTGTTGCAGTGGTGAAATGGCAAGTCTCATGTGCTGTTGAAGGGCACATGAATTGGTAAAGCTACTTTGGAAAGAAATACTTGGCATCATCTCCTACGGTTGAAGATGCCCCCACTCGTTTGTCTGGGAATTTCATCCTAGAGCAGGACTTTTCACCAATGGTGGCGCCGTGGGCTCTGCATGGGTCATTCTGTATAGGGACTCTGATCCTGGAGGCTTGGGGACAGGTGGGGAGGGAAAAAAGCCGGTCAAAAAATTGTGTGTGTATATATATACATACATATATGTGTACGCATATATGTATGTACATATATATGTACATACATATATATGTACATTGTGTGTATATATGTATGTATATACATAAAATTGTGTGTATATATACACATACATATATATGTACGCATATATGTATGTACACATACATGTACATACATAAAATATATGTATGTACATATATATGTATATACATAAAATTGTGTGTATATACACACATACATATATATGTATGCATGTATGTATGTGCATGTATATGTATGTACATACATATACGTACACATATACACGTACATATATGTGTGCATGTATGTATGTACATATATGTGTGTACATACATATATGTACATATATGTATGTGTATATATACACACAATTTTGACACACAATTTATACATAGATATGTACGCATATATATGTATATATAAAATATACATGTGTATCATTATAATACAATACTATTTTTATAAAAAGTAAAAACATACAAAATGTCTATAGATTATGCATGCATATTGAACATGTATAATAGTATAAAATATACTCGGGAAAGATAAACGGCGAATGCAGAAACAATTGGGAGTTACCTATGAAAGCGGAGAGACGAGAAGACAGTGATACACAGGGGGGCTTTAACCATATTTGCAATAATTTCTTTCCTCCAAAAAATGACACAGGTATGGCTAATGTGTTAGTATTCAATAGGTTTGCATAGTGGTTACACAGGACTTTGTTATATATTCTGGCACATTCTTTTATGTGTGAAAAGTTCTGAAATATATACTTAATGTAAAATTGCTATTCACAAAAAATTTTGCTATTCACTTGATAAACAATTCCCTTTGTGTCTATAAAGGCAAACATTTGGAAGAACTGGGAAACTTCGGAGTCCCTGGGATTTTGGCCTCTTTTGCGGCATGATCAAAGCCTTTTGTCACTTCACTTACTTTTCCCAAGTTTTACCTCAGAGTATCAAACCACACATTTTCAGAGGTAGAAGGAGGACCGGTGTGGACCAGCAGCAGCACGGAAAGTTTCCGCCTCCCTGCAGCTGTCTTCCAGCTCTATAAAGAGTGCTTTGTCCCACTTCCTGCCCCATCGCCACATCCTGGAAGTCCTGCTGTTTCCTCCTCTGACTTCTGGGATGTGCTGGGGCAGGGCAGCCGTGAGGATTGTCATTCAAACCGGGCTGCAGCTGCTGAGCATCATGTCCCACTCCCTGATGCTAAACAGCCCTTTGAGCCTTTTAATAGATTCTTGGAGGAGGAGGAGGAAGTGGAGGCTGAGGTTAGCTAGCTAGCTTGTGTGCCTGTCTCAGCCACTTAGGCATCTGGCACTAAGCCTACTACTTAGTCAGATGGTATTGTTTTCTGTTGCATAGGCACACACGCACATAGAGCAGGAGCTCAAGCCCCTCAAACTATATGTCTCCATGCCTATAGGTTACATCCCCTTGACCAAAAATATATGTAACCACACCCTGGGGTATAAGCTCAAAGTACATGTTCGTTGGCATCTACAACCATGTCAAGTGAGGTTCAGTTTGTCTTCAAACCCCCAGTAGGGTAGAGATAGTAGGTGAAACTTCCTTCAAATAATTTCTACTATTTTTCGTGAAAAGAACTTGCAGAATGTGGTAAAAGGATCAGTTCAATCAATTCTCTCACACACAAAGGATTTGGGACCTTTCTAGGGGGGCCTTGGTGGACCATTAGTGTGACTAGAACGTCCAAATATCTCACTCTCCAGACTCCTAATGGTGACTAAAGCAGAGAACTCTGACCAATTTTTCCACCCTTACATGGTTCTCTTCCAGGCTGAAAGCTTCTCAAAACCCATCAAGATCTGCCTTCTCATTCACTATAGTAAGTCTAGAAACTTCAGAACTATTAGAACAGAGGTTTTCAAACTATGACTCCAAGAGCTATATCTGAACAGCTGCCTGCCTTATAAATAAAGTTTTATTGGAACACAGCAATACTCTTTTTTTTTTTTTTAAGATTTTATTTATTTGAAAGAAAAAGGAAGAGAGAGAGAGAGAGGAGGATCAGGGGAAGGGGAAGAGGGAGAGGGAGAAACAGACTCTCCACTAAATAGGGAGCCCAACGTAGGGCTCGATCCCAGGACTCTTGGATCATGACCTGAGCTGAAGGCAGACGATTAGCTGACTGAGCCACCCAGGTGCCTCAGGAATAATCATTTCTGTACAAATTGTCTGTGGCTGTTTTCATGCTAGAATAGTAAGGATGTGTAGTACAGAGAAGACAGTAGAGACCCAAAGCCTAAAATATTTACTCTCTTTACTAAAGAGTAAAGGTCCTTTACTAAAAATGTTTGCTGACCCCTTGGTAATAGAATCCCATAGCTTGGAAGACTGACTAGATTACATGTTATGGCCAAGAAATACCAGGTCAAAAAGATGCTTACATTCAACTTATACCAAGGTTATACTAGAGAAGCAGCAAACCTGGGAACCAAATATGCCCACCCCATTTATTTTTTAAATAGAACCAAAGTTAAAAAAGTATCCCTCCAGAAAGGTAGTCTTTTCCTTGATTAGAAGTTGTTTCCTGTTGACCCATTACCATTCTCCACAACACCAACTCTGCAATACCACAGAACTTTAGTTTCTCTTTGACTCACCCTCTTTATTCAAGCTGTTTGCTGGACTTGTCGCCCCACACTTGATGGCTAGAGGCCAAGATGACCCTGACACTGGCACAGCCCAGAGTTCCTGAGTACCAGGGGAGGCTGAGAACATGTTTTTAAGGGCAACACGAACAAGCTTCCCCAGGCTCTGGGCCACAGGTACCTCACCGGTCTGTGACTATTACTCTCTCTTTTTTCATATAAGAAGATTCAGACAGATGCTGACTGGACATAGAAGGCAAATGATCACATGGTCATTCTGTGAGTTCCAAAATCACCTGAATGATGTAAGAAAAATGATTATCTCTAAGAATTCCCATCCAAAACTTACTGTAGTTAATGTTGTTGGTTTCCAGATAGATTGTAATTACCAATATTATGTGCACAACAAGGTACCTCACAGAGTTAGCTAAGCGAAGAAAAATCTGCTCTGTGTGTTTGTTTCTCGATATGTCTGCTTTGTGGTGACTAGAGTGAAGGCCAGGAGACTGGAAGTCATTGGCAAGTCACTCACACACTTGGGGTGTCAGTTTGACTCTGGAAATGAGGAGTTTGGAATAAAGAACAAGGAAACGCTCTTCCTAGTTTAGAAAGATATAAGTCAAGCAGAGGGAGTCAATTATCATATGGTTTCACTTACTTGTGGAGCATAAGGAATAACACGGAGGACATGGGGAGATGGAGAGAAGTGAGTTGGGGGAAATTGGAAGGGGAGACGAACCATGAAGCTTTGGACTCTGAGAAACAAACTAAGGGTTTGGGAGGGGAGGAGAGGGAGGGTTGGGTGGGCCTGGTGGTGGGTATTATGGAGGGCACGTATTGCATGGAGCACTGGGTGGGGTGCATAAGTAATGAATTCTGGAACACTGAAAAGAAATAAAATAAAATAAATCAAATAAAATAAGATTTAAAAAAGCAGTTTCACAAGTATCATCCTATGTTGTTATTTCATGATTTGAGATGCATCTCTTCCATATTTAAATGCTATTGGAAATGCTGGAACCAGCTTGGCAGCCTTGTGATGGTCTAGAAAGAGCAGGTAAAAGTGTGATTCTTGTTTTCTACTATGTCTTTCTTTATAGTAGAGGTATTGCTCAAACAGCAGAGTACGTTAAGGGTTTGGATTGTCTTTGTTTTCCAGCACTAACCTGTACCTACCACTTACTCCATCCTCTTTGTACAGTCCTTCCAAGTAACCAGCCTCAGTTAGTTGATGCCATAGGCCTAATATTAGAGCAAAGCTAAGAAACCCTGGGAGACAGCATAAAAAATTCTCCAGCCTCAGTGCACCAGACCTTGCTGAACTAAAGCCAAATTCTGAGAATTACAAAATGTCCAGTAAGACACTGCATCCTGCATGAGTCTTAGGGTCCTTCCTCCCCTTCCACTAACCATGCTCAGTTAAACTTTTGTGTGGCATTTCTTTCCCAGGTGGAGTCTGCAGTATTAATCCTGGCAGAGTCTTTTTGGTGAAAACCTCAGACTCTGGTCTTTGTTTTCAGAATCTCTGTGCAGAAGAAATCCACTGTTTCCGACTGTGTGGACATAGGAATGTAGTTTTGTGGCTTACAGTGTGTATTTCTGGGGCAAGGCTTGGGGTGTATGAATTTGTACCATATTTAAGTGATGGATAGAATGTGGAAGGGTTAGGATATACTATATTGAGTCCTTTCCAAGTTGCCAAATATTTTCTGTAAAGCCCAAGAGTACAGTCAGGCTTGGATTTCCTTTCCCAACATTCTCAGCTGGTTGCATTTGTACTTCTGTGGGAGTGTACCTGAGTGCTTGGATACTGAAAAGTTGGCATAGAAATATTCTCGGACAATGATGAAAGAAAGATACAAGATCTCCTGCCCAGAAGCTGAGTTTGAAAGAAAATAAAATCAATTCCCAACTTGCCCAATAATATTGTGCTGGTCAAACAAGTCATCCAAACCTGAACATTTAATGATTTTAAAGTAATTCTGGGGTTTCAGAGATTAAGCATAGGAGCCAACTCTCAGAAGGCATGGTGAGATAAAATAAGAATTAAACTAGAAAAACATTAATTCTTATAATATTGCTTCCTAATAGTTTAGTTTAGTTTACATGCCCTGAAAGAGGAACAGTGTTATACTTTGGTTAGAAAATGGTATAAGCTGCAATGCACATGTGTCTTGCCAAATACCAATTTTTAAGATATTTTTGAGACCTTAAGAAAATGAACTTAAGTAGCACAGAAAGATGTTTCAGAGCATAACAGTTAAGTAGACACCATTGAATTGGTTTGATAGACTTTTGTTTAGGTATAATACTCTCCTAATTTACTAGGATCCAAGCAACACTCATCTGTTTCAACCAAAGTAACTCCCTTTTATTATTCTTAAATGCCTCCTGATATTGAGGATCTCAGTGTGATTTCATGGAAAAAGTAGTACCCACTGTTAAAACATAAAAGCATCAGACTCTTATTTTTGAGGATCCTTATGGCCTCTGTAGTTATAATAGAATGAAAAAAAGAGTTGAATCAGGGAGAGAATAGTGTGACAGACACTACTGGTGTTTTTGTAGATCCCACATCTCACTCCACCTCACTACTATCTTTCCTTATTCACAGATCTCTGACTTTGTTCTGAGATTTGGAGCAACCATGGATGGGTTCAGGGCTAGAGACTATGCCTGGCCTAAAGATGAATCTTGATTGGTCTAGGCCAATCACTGTATTCTTAATCACTAGATAGTTATTGGTTTAGTTATGAATATATGCTCTTACTCTGGGCTTTGTACAAGTATAATCTCTTGGGAGTGATTGCAAAAGTCTTCCTTTGCTAGAAAAAAGAAACCCACAGTAAAGTCTGTTTCCTCTGCTGGAACTCAGTATTTAAGGCCAGCCGTATAATTTGTGGGCCTCACTGATGAATGGATAAAGAAGATGTGGTATATATATTCGATGGAATATTACTCAGCCATCAAAAGGAATGAAATCTTGCATTTGCAATGAAATGGGTGGAGCTAGAATGCATTATGCTGAGCAAAATAAGTCAATCAGAGAAAGACAAATACTGTATGATTTCACTCATATGTGGAATTTTAGAAACAGCAGATGAACATCTGTTGGGAAAAGGGGGGAGGAGAGAGGAAAACAAGCCATAAGAGGCTCTTAACAACAGAAAATGAGGATTGATGGAGGGAGGTGGATAGGGAATGAGCTAGATGGGTGATGGGTATTAAATAGGGCATTCATTGTGATGAGCAGTGGGTGTTGTATGTAAGTGATGAATCACTGAATTCTACTCCTGAAAACACTATTGCACTGTATGTTAACTCACTAAAATTTAAATAAAAATAAAGATAATAATTTGTGCAGCTCAGTAAGGGCTTAAAATGGGAAGATCCTTGTTCCCTTCCCCACCTGTCTTTCTCCACTTGCCACGGTGTCTTTTATTTGCTATTTTGGCATGGGTAAACTCATAGACATCTGAAGCCTCTCCCTGCAACTCAGGATGCAGAGCTCACATTACCCTGCCCCTGACCCTACCCACATCTACGCTCAGAACCCCACTGGAGGCAAAGGGTGGCAGTATTTTGGGCAGGGGCCAAGGAGCAGGTGATCTAAAACCTGTTGAACTCAAATGGTGAGGCAGAACTGCACATGAGTCAAGGCTCCAAACCCTCAGTCCTATGCTCCTTTGTCCCATTTAACTTCACTTACAAAACACAAATCCAAAGTAAAATTAAGAATTTCAAGATGGCAACCACAGAGCATTAGCCCCAACCATAGCATGGCATGGCACTTTTCTGTGTCTAGGGCCCCAACCAAGTATACTGACTGCATGCCCATGAAGCCAGCCCTCATCTTTGTGTCTGCATGTGTTACCTGAGTCTACCTCAGCCATCTTGAGATCGTAAGAGGAACATGGATGGCCAAGTTAAAGAAGAAAGACAAAAAGCACCTAGGTCTTTAACACTATTAAGCTACCAAATTAACCAACCTTGAAAACTGCCCAGACTCAAGAATTCTTACTATATGAGATAATAAATCTCTTGTTTTATAGGCCACTTTTACTTGTGTCTTTCATTCGTCACAATTCAAAATATTCTGATAGGAAAAATTACACATTGATGAAAAAGTGTACAAAGGGACAAGAACAGTGTTAAGCTGGAGGAATTTTTATCTGATGTTCAAATTTATAGCCAGTCTCCTAGTAGAATGCAGTTTCTGCTTTTCTCTAATCACTCTGCAGGGCATGAGAGGGCCAGTGTGTTCACTGGAACCTAAGCATAGACAATGCCCTCACTTACACACCACCCCCTCACATTCCTCCTCTCTTAGAAGACTTAACAAGTTCATGTAGGGCAGATATTGGCAAACTATGACATGGGATAAACACAACACCCACATTGATTTTTAGGTGCACAAGAACTGAGATAATGGAAAGAGGTTACTGTGAGCTTCAGGAAAGTTTGAGGCAAAATTAAAAAATAAATGAGGCTTGTTTAAGGCTCACCTACTCTCTTTATGATAGAGACTCTTCCCTAGGTAAAGTTCTTAGATTCTATTCTTGGTCATTCCTATTGTCAGCGTTAACTAAAAATTCAAGGTGACATCTTACATAAAGGTTTGATTGCCTGGCCCCTAAAGTTCCTTCAGACTTGTTGGAGTTTTTATGATTCTTCACTGGCTGCTCTGAGTGTTCCATTCTACAAAGAAATCCTGGCACAACGGATTTTTGGGGACTTCAAGAAGTTCCAAATCCATAAAACTCTTCTTTGAATTATGGGGTTAAAAGAAGAACAAATACCTTTTGAAAAAAACAGCTTCAGGGGAAAGGTATGAGAGGCAGACCTTGAGGGAAGTGTGCTTGATAACATATCTGAAGGGAAAGCCACTCTAACTAGGAGATCAGCAGGTGTGCAGGCATGGACGTGCTTCCCTCTGCCTGTGGAAGTGGGATATAACCCTTAGAAGCCTCTTCACCCCCTTTCTCATGAATGTTTAGGCATTAAGCATGCTTTTTAGACATCTCTAGAGATAAGAACAGGGTACTGCAGATTATGGGTCATTTTTCTACTTTCACAGGTTACACTGGGTTGAATAGCATCCCCTATAATTAATGTTCTCATGGAAATTCAGAACATGACCTCATTAAATGTAAGTGTACTTAGTTAAGATGAGAACATACTGGATTCCAGTAGACCCTAAATCCAATGATTGGAATCCTTACAAATAAGAAGGGATGTGAAGACACACAGGGAAGATGGAGATGTAAGGATGGAGGCAGACTGGAGTTATGCTGCCACAAGCCATGGGATACCAGAAGCTGGGAAGGGCAAGGAAGAAATCTTCTTTAGGGCCTTCAAAGGGAGCATGGCCCTATCAACACCTTTATCTTGAACTTAACAGCCTGCAGAACTGTGAGAGAATACATTTCTGTTGTTTTGACCCACCCAGTTTGTGATAATTTGTTATGGCAGCCCTGGGAAACAAATACACAGAAAACAATGGAAGCTGGTCTCTCATTGGGGCCACTGACTAAGTAGAATGATAAGGCTTGAGAGGGGACCACTGACTGGGCCAGGAATTTCAGAAAAGGAAATGGAGGAGGTACTTCCTCAATAAAACATCTACTAACAGCTGCACATGGGGAGCAGGGCTCACCTTTCCATCTAGAAAGAGCCTGTGAAGTGAATGCTACTGGATTGGATATTGTCTCACAGGTCAGCATTCCAGACTGCCGGGTGCTCACGCTTATGCATCTGGGTTTCTCCCACTTCTACCTTTCCATCACAACCCTCTGCCAAACAACGTCCGATCACAAGGCCCTCCTGTCTGAACCAGTGAGTTTGTTCAGTGACATCAGACAAGAAGGCTGAAGCTGTTGGAAGGTCCCTCCCTACTAGATTAGCAGCACGTGGGTGAACAACACTCATACATTATTCAGAGGGGAAAAAATGTGGGCTTTGACTGAACTTTGAAGGCATCGGCAGCTATTCCAGAGGAGAGTGACCTATTGTTCTGCTTCACAGAACACAAAGAGCAAGTGGAATTCCTCACAGCATAGCTAATGGAGTGCGCACAGACACTGTGATGAACTGGCCAGCGGACATCTTTTATGAGCTCTGAGATCCTGTGCAGCGTGCCCTACTGCTGATCAGAGGAAGGATGTTCACACTTTTTCTACTTCTGTAAGGTTACAACCCAGTGAGAACAGGGTCAGGAGTTTCTGGAAGATAAAATGGTGTCATCTGTGGAGCATGTACTTGTCAACAGCACCAAGGTCCCTCAAAAGGGCCACCAGACAGATGAGGTTGGACTCTATGGTGCTGTCTGGAAGATCCTTCCCTGAGAAATGGGAAGCCCTTCCCACACCATGGAAAAAGAAGAAAAATGGTTGTGAAAATCACTTTTTAAAAAGTTTCATACCACATTTTTCTCTGAAACCAGAAAATCATTTTCCAAGGATGGAAGAAGGAAACTCTGACCAAAACGATCAAATGAAGGCTAATAGGGCCTCAGTCCAGAGCATCTGCAAGGGTTCTGAACTTATTCCTAGTAAAAATTCTTTTTCAGTAACTAAACTTTAAATATTCTGTGGAAAACTTAGAACAAACCCTGGTAAAGATATTTATTTATACCCTGTGTTACCGTTCCAATAAAGACTGAGTGGGGGTTAGAGTGGGGAGAGGAGGGAGAGAGAAGATGATCTTGTTTATATTTTCCTTGGCAAAAATTTCTCAATCTGTGGATTAAACTGATCTGCCATTATTAAATCTGCTGGATTTCAAAGGTAGAAAACTGATTTATTAAGAAAAAAATTTGTTGATAGTAACAATTCAATTTTTAAAATTCTGTTTTCTCACAGTAAGTACTTACGATGCTCCAAATTTAAAAAGCACAATTCAACTCATATAATACTTACAGAAAGACATTAAAATTACTTATAAACTTATTTAACAATACCTATAATGTTTAAGCTTGTTCTGTAAAGTATATTTTAGGAATTAGGCAATATTTGGGGAAGCTCCATGAATCATTCCAGGTTCCAGATTTGCCTTAATAAAAATCTTTAACAATTTTAGGCATAAAACTTATTTATAATCATAATTCATCCAACACTAAAATCCTCACTTATTCAACAGATATTTTGGAGCTCCTGCCATGCTCTAAATACTGGGTTGATAAGTAGGGACACAGACAAGATTGGAAGAGATGAAGCCTTCATATGAATACGTGAATTAGGGAATATGTTCCTAACATTACCAAGTATCTCTCAGACTTCCTCTTTGATGATATATTCAAACTTCAAATGCTGAAAGATAAATTATTATACTAAAGCAAGAAGTAGTCATTATCAGAATTTCATATACAGTTTTTCTAAGAACACAGTTTGTTTGATTTCTTAAGTCTTATATAATTTTAAGTTGACTACTCTGGATAGTCATAAAGTAACAGACAAGCATTTAGCCTCCATATTGTGTGGACTCATATTTATGCTCAGTAGTTTTGATGAATAACCAGACAGCTCTTCGCCTCAGGTTTTTTTTTCATCTGCACAATGATAATAATGATATGTACTTCATAGGATTGTGGGGTGATGATTAAACAATTTAATAGAGTGCTTGGAATAGTACCTGGAATGCAGTAAAGTCACAGAAACATTACTATTTAATTTTTTTTACAGTTGAGACGCGGTTTCAATAATACAATAAATTTAGGGTAAACAAGCTATGGTGGGTAAGTAGAACGGGTCTCAGTTTCGGGAGACTTGAGGGTAAATCTTAGCACTGCTGCAAAAAGGTCTGGGCTTATTTTTACTGTGAAGCTAGAGTACATGGATCCCCTTTCAAAGGAAGGCAGCCTGCTTTCTGCTACTCATATGACAAATGAGGTAATTGAACTACATAGTCTCCAGCGCCCTGTACATCTCTAAAATTCTGTGACACTGTGATTCCAACGGGACCATAATTCAGGCCTGGGAAATATTTTGAGAGTGAACTACTTGGTTAGAAAAGTATTTCTTCAAATGGTATTTGTAGATATAGTTGAAGGAAGCTCCTTCCACTGAAAACTACTTCTATAAATTAAAGCAAGGTAGTATAAGATGTTCAGGCTGGTGAGATGAATTTTGATATTTAATTGAACATTCCAAATAAACTCATTAGAAGAGTTTAGGGGTGGTCTGAATGAAGAATTGAGAAGCTGTTGTGATAAAGAGTGCCAGATGTTTTTTGAATTCTTCGAAGTGCTTTTGTATCTATTATTTCATTTTCTCCGCCTTGACTGTAACTTTTTCAGAAGAGGTCTGCATGAAAAAGCTGACATTCCAGGTTTTCCATCAGCCATATCATTGCTCTCTGAGGAGCAGATTACCTAGATCTTTGGGTGAACTTAGTTATATGAATGTCTTTCGCTTGTGGGCATTTAATTTTTTTTAAAAGTTGCTTGGGAAAAGTTCACATTCAAATAGCCAAGTTGCAGTTATATAAAGAAATATGAATTACACACCCAGGCACAGTCTTGAGACTTAGCAGCCTTTATAAGCAGCAGTTTTATTTCCATACATAGATTTTTAATCATTGGCACATCCTACTCAAAAACCATACATTGGGGACTATGTAATTATTTGTAACATTACCATGGTATTTAGATATATATAAGCAAACACACTGGGCTAAAAAGAAACATACTTGTGGGATGACAAAATATCTCACATTGCCTTGAGATTTTCTTATTAAAAATCCTTAAATTAAGGGCGCCTGGGTGGCTCAGTTGGTTAAGCAACTGCCTTCAGCTCAGGTCATGATCCCGGAGTCCCGGGATCGAGTCCCGCATCAGGCTCCCAGCTCCACGGGGAGTCTGCTTCTCCCTCTGACCCTCTCCCCACTCATGCTCTCTCACTCTCTCCCTCTGAAATAAATAAAGTCTTTAAAAAAAAAAATCCTTAAATTATTGTGACACATTGGGGACACACCCAAAATTTCAAAAACTTAAGGAAATTTCAGTTTAGTAGTTTGGGTCTACCTTTACTGAATATCATTGTGCCTGCAAATTCTAACAAATAAATTGTCAAATATCCATCATGATGATGAAGGGAAATATCCAATGAAAAGAACTGTCAATTCATTGAGTATATATCACCAGTTTTCTATCGTGTACCTTGCAAATCATTCTTTTTTAAGTAAGATAAAATACATTCAGCCATTTTGCCAACATTTATACATATATACGGAACATCAGCTATGTGCTTTTACCTTTGTAATACCTCCTAGGCTAAGATATGGCATTTGTCTCTGGTGTTTTTTTGTTGTTTGTTTTTTTTGTTTTTTAAATGTGTCAGGAGAGGTCACACATAAACACAAAACAATCCCTCCAATTCCATTACTATCACCCTGGCCCAAGATGCCATCATCTCATCCCCAGATTTTTTTTTTTTCATGTCCTCTTTGTTCTTTTTTTCTCCCTCCTATAATCTTATTCTGCATAAAAGTCAGCAATCATCCACTGCACTTAAGAAAAAATCCACGGGACGCCTGGGTGGCTCAGTTGGTTAAGCAGCTGCTTCGGCTCAGGTCATGATCCCAGCGTCCTGGGATCAAGTCCCACATCGGGCTCCTTGCTTGGCGGGGAGCCTGCTTCTCCCTCTGCCTCTGCCTGCCACTCTGTCTGCCTGTGCTCACTCTCTCTCTCTCTCTCTCACAAATAAATAAATAAAATCTTTAAAAAAAAAAAAGAAAGAAAAAATCCACACTATTTAGCCTTGTTCTGGAGAGAGAGGGAGGGACGGAAGAGGAGGAGAGAAATCATCATGCTATTGCCCTAGCTTCATACTTTTCAAATTCCTACACAATCTGGGCCTACCTAGTTCTCGTAATTACACTACCCGTGATCACTTCTCCTGTCCAGGTTGTAGGCTATCTTCTCCCATCAGAATTAAGGTCAATGAGAGTAGGTGTCTTTACCTTTCTTGCTCTTTGTATCTGTGTTGTTTAGAACAGGGTCAGGCACGTAGGATGTACACAATTAATATTTCTTGCAAATAATGAATGAATAGGAGTGTATTATATCCTTTCTATATTTTGATATGTTAAATTTGCAAAATGTGTGCAGACATTAAAAATAGGTAAGCCCTTCATAAGGCTGTCACACATAATATATTCAAAAAGAAAATAACTTTTAAAAAATGAGATGGACAGTAAGCATAGGTATAATTCACAGGAGGTTGAGACTTGAGTTGAGTTTAGAAAAACAATTTGAATCTTAAAAGGTGAACAAAGAGATGAGGGATAATATTCTAGGGAAGTAAAAGACCAAAAGTGAGGCAGGAGTATGAGTAGGTGGATTGGTATAGTTGGAGGAAGACATTAAGGACTCAAAATGATAGACCCAAGCATTCAGGCTAAGAAAGAATAGAAACCAAAGTGTGGTAAAGAATGGCCAAACTATCAGAGGACTTGAACAGACTAGCAGAGGAAATCAGAATTTATTAAGTAGGAAAACAGGGGATTAAATATTTTGGGAGAGAGAAGCATCATGACAAAACTAGTGTTTTAGGAATATTCCTCTTGTAACATATGCAAGGTGAAATAAAGGAGGTAAATACTCCAGGCAAGAAGACTTGGTAGCCAATGCCAATATTTGGGAATAAGCTGATAAGAGCCATAGTAAGTTACAAAGATATTGTGGGGTGTGTGGGAAATGACAAACCAAAGAGGACGAAAAGAACTGATGATGAGAATTTGGATGAGTGAGAAGGGAGAAAGGCAACCAAAACTAAGAAGGCACCATGAGCACTAGGAAACTCTTCTATCCAACAGGAGACTGAATAAATGTAAAGCCATACTGCTTAAAGGTCAGCGTTCTATACCTAAACATAAGGACTTCCTGTGTGCTTCAGTTTCCTATGTCTTTCTCTGTATTTGGACAAAGTTAAAGTATGTCACTCTAGAACAGCAAACTGATGGTTACTAGAGGGGAGGTGGGTGAGGATGTGTGAAATAGGTGATGGGGATTAAGGAGGATACTTGTGGTGATGAGCACTGCGTGATGTACGGAATTGTTGAATGACTACATTGTACACCTGATACAATACAATACTGTATGTTAACTACACTGGGGTTAACATAAAAACTTAGTAAATGAAAAAATATGGCTCTTTCAAAACCTCTCTGTGAGTTACCCATGTATATTTATAGTTTTCTTTTATTATCTATCAATCAATAAATAGTTTCAACAATATACTGTGTACAATGAGTATCCATTAAGATATCTTCCAAATACCTTTCTATGTCTACTCCATTCATAGAAGAGGGTCTTGCTGGTAATACCTAATTGGATACTGAAGTGGATTCCTAACTCAAAGTGGCCCAATCAGAAACCTGCCTTGAGACTTTTAAGCAGTACACAATAAAGAGAAGGGATCTGACACATGTTCATTCTGGAACTTCAGAGAAAAAGCTCATGAATTTGGACCAATTTTGTCTTCACCCTTTCTAATACTTCATTGTCCAAGTTTTCTTTGATGTCTTAGAGTCTACCCAACATATTTCTTTTGTATTTTCTTATCTTTTAAAAAAATCATCTTCTGGTTTCTATTGCATATGACTCAAAGAAATTAAATCAAATCATATGGAATCACTTCCATATGAGTAAAATACTTTAGAACTTGTATCAATTGTGGATGCAGATGTTTCTAGTGGAAATGGTAAAAGAGAACAAGACAAATGTAACTTGGGAGCTTGGAAAGAAAGTTTGCACATTAATAAAACTCTTCACAAAATTCATCTAAGGAAGGCAAGCAACACTTGACTCATGAACACAGGATTAGATTTCTGCTTGCCTTTCTCCTCCCAGAGAACTGATATTTTTGGTAGGGAGATTTTCTTGCATTTCTCCATCTTATCACCTCCCTCCCCAAAGGGAAAATTCTAAACGTGGAAGATCAGCTGTGGTCCTATTTAAAAAGGTAGAAAGGCGGTGTGCCATTATAGGAAACTGAAAAACTGGGGAGGACAAGATGACATAAGTACTTACAGGGTAGGTTAAATTACCAGAAATAACATGTGAGTTGAGACAGAACAGCTTAACCAAAGGTGTTGCTGGCTTCCCCTGGTAAGTGGGATTCTAACAGTACAAATGGTTAGCAGGGTTGCAACACCTACTCTCCTACAGGTTGAAAGCATATGAAAAGAGCAGTCTATTTTTGTAAGTGGCACCCAAGGAGATTTCTACTTAGTTCAGTACTTTAGTTCATTAACAAAAATACTTTAGTGTTACGGTTGATTGGTTTTATGTTCTGGTTTGCTTCAGAGTATTTTGATATGCTCACTGAAGCTCACTAAAAAAGCTCTTTTAAAAATAAGCATCAAGGGGCTCCTGAGTGGCTCAGTCATTTAAATGTCTGCTTTCAGCTCAGGTCATGATCCTGGGGTCCTGGGATCAAGTCACGTTTCAGACTCCCTCCTCAGCCGGGAGTCTGCTTCTCCCACTGCCTGCTACTCTCCCTGCTTGTGCTCACTCTCTCTGATAAATAAATAAATAAATAAATAAATAAATAAATAAAATCTTTAAAAAAAAAAGAATCAATAAGAGGGGACTAAGAGTATTCCTTCATTTATCCATGCATTCAAAAATATATATTATGCTATCAGGTATCCTGCTGGAAAGTGATTTTATAGGTTGTCTTAAGGATGCAGTTGTTACTTGCATTAATCTTGCTCTGCTAGAGAGTCAAACACCAAATAAAGAACGGTATAAAAATAAGACTACAAATTGTGTCGTGTCAACTGCAATATGAGAGAATATGGGAAACAGGAATTTAATTTCATTAGTGAAGATGATCAAGGAAATCTCTGAGAAAGACTTATTTGAGTATGGAAGCATGGCTGTGCCTTAGCCAAGAAAAGGGGAGACATGGGATGGGTTTAGAGGCAAGAAAAGGGTGTTCCAGAAAAAGTGAAATGCATGCACAAAGGTCTTGTGGAAAGAAAGAACTCAGTGACCTTGAACAAATGGAAGGGTCCAGAGTGGCTGTGGCATAGTGAGGCTGGGGTGGCATGCCATTAGAAGAGGATAAGATGACAGAGGTCCTTACGGGAGAGGTTAGGGACTTGGGTGTCTTCTTCAGTGTGACAGAAAGTCATTGAAGGTGGTGATATGAATATCATTTAAATGTTGTAAAGACTACTCAGGCTGCTGTGTTGAAAATGGGTGTTGTAGATCAACAGTAGAAGCAGGGAGACCAGTTTGAAGGTCAAGGCAGTAATCCAGGGGAAGGATGAGAAGCTAGCGGCTGAGCATGGTCATTGCAAAATGACTGGAGTTTTGCTTTATCTACCTTAAAAATTTGCTAGAATCAACTTACTGCTTGACTTGGAAAACTACTTTAAGAAGGCATAGTTATAGCAAAATGGCACAATTTCATCTGTGGTGTTTTTGTTTGAGTATTTTATTTTGCTTTTAATTTTTAAAAAGCTTAAAAATACAAATGTGCATAGAAAAGAAAAGAAAAAACTACATAGTTTAGATACATACCTCCACATGTATTTTTTAAAAAGATCTATTAATTTGAGAGAGAGAGAGAGCAATAAAGAGATGGCGGTGGGGGGGGGCAGGAGAAGGAGAGGGAAACTCACACAGATTTCACACTCAGTGTGTAGTCCAACACGGGACTTGATCTTGACCCTGAAATCATGACCTGACCCAAAACCAAGAGTCAGATGGTCAACCAAGTGTGCCCCCCAGGTACCCCCAAATATACACATGTATTTACCTAAAATATAAAATCATATTATAAGAACTGTTTTGTTACTTGTGATTTACACTTAATCTGTCATAAACATGTTTCCTTGTCAAGATCTGCAGATTTTCATGCTTCTAATGGCTTATTGATCTTCTTACTGTATGAATGAATCACAATTTATTCTATAATTTTTTATTGATAGGCATTTAGATTGTTTCTAATTTTTCACTATTACAAATAATGCTGCATTTTCATTATTATAAATAATGTTGCAGGGTACATCTCTATGTATTTCTATACACATTGAAACACAGTTTTAGGGACATTTTTATAAAATTAATTACTAGGAATAGACTTGCAAGCCCCAAGGTTTGGGGTGCTGGATGCGGGACTCAGACCACTTGCTCCTCGGGGATACACTCTATATTTGCGAGATCCCTTCTGCTTGTGGGTTGCCACACCACAGGTGGGGGTTTTGGTGAAATTACCTCGGCCTCTCCCAATTATCTCCATGTGGCTTTTTGATCCTTTGTTGTGAAGGAGCTGTTCAGCTAGCTTTCAGGTCTTTTTCAGAGAGAACTGTTCTATATGTAGCTGCAGATTTAGTGTGTCCCTGCATGGAGCTGAGTTCAGGGTCTTTCATTACCACCAAACCCTCTCCTCACTGAACATTGCACAGATTTTCAGAATGGCAATATTAAGCATGCTACCCCAGGGCATCCACTTGCCTTAAAAACACTGACTTCATGTCTCTCTTCTAAGACCAGGAAAAAAATCTGCTCTTCCACAATCTATTTTGGTATTAACTACAAGCCTGTCATCTCACTTACTGTCTTTTCTAAGCCACCACGCTTTCCTTTCTCCTCACTCCTCTTTCCCTTCCTATGAAAACACTTGCCATTATGTCTCCACTGTACCAGATCAATTATTTACATATGCATGTATTGCCCATTTTATTGTATTTCCTAGTAGGCTTTTATTTTTATTTTACATTTCTCATGAAATCATCAGTATCATTAGATGAATAAAACATGTTCTCTATTTTTTATATAATCACCCTCCATTCTCCATGACCAGGACACACATACAATCTAGAATAGTTCTCTGTCCAGAGACAATCCCAGAAAACATAGCTGCCTGACTTTACTGGGGAGCACCATGCAACTGTCGTGTGGGACACATGAGGACAAGGCTATGTAAGTGTTTGTCAGTGGTGATCGCCTCCAAGGGCAATACCTAAAGCAGGACACAATCAATATTCAGCAGAGTCATTTCTTTGGCAGCCGAAATGAAGCTGCAGGAATCTTGCTGTCACGGATACATACTTGGACGCCTGCAACTGTAAATTCACCCACCCACCTGCATAACTCAGTAGAAACAATTTCCCAAGCTTCGGAGGAGATCCCCCTCACTATGGGTCACATAACAAGCCTTCAGGGGACACAGTCATAAGTAATGAGAGATCGAGAGGGTTGAATCCCAGGGATAGAAACCTTTAGTGGGCAGAGTGTAATTACAGGATTCAGGCTTACGTGTTGCTCTTGATTATTCATTTTTTGCCAATTCTTATCTCTTTCCTTTGTCTCGCCATCACCAGACAATAAACTCTTTTATTTGAGTAACCAGAGAAGGGGACGCTTTGGTGCATCAAACGTTCTCTTCCCTGGGTACTGCCACCATGGTTTCATAGTTAATTTGGATTCACAGACATTCTGCATTTTACCGTATGTCCCTGGAAACACATACCTGCATGAGTCACAAAGATATTCAAGATCTTGCAATGACAGGGGCGTCCTTAGGAAAACCAACACTTCGTGTAAAGGATTATACATACAGAAAACAAACTGAAACTGTTCTGACCCTACCACATACCTTCGGAATTGTTAATTTGGAGGAAAAAATCTTGTTATTGTTCATTTACTTTGTGTCACTCACACAAAGGTGAACTATGAATGAACCTTCTTTCTGTGCCACTTAGTTGATGTTTCTTGTTGTTTGGTAATCATATGAAATGGGGGTTTATTTTCAATTGAGCAGTTTTCCTGTGACAATAATGAGTCTATCATTGCTTTTTAATTTTCAACTGAAATGTTCTCATCAAATAAGGAGGCCATTGTCCAGAATACGGAATTGTCCCTTCCTGAGATTCTCTTGGATTTCATTGGAAATGAGTTCCTCCAAACACTGACCCAGCTCAACCCCACTTAGTTTCTCAGAGAAGATGAGCTCATATCCTGGTGGGGTAGCACTCTGCATGGTACAGTCCCAATAATATGACCATTGCTTGTGTATAAAATAAAGCTAAGAATTTTAGATTGTACAGCTAGTTAACAGAGAAGGGTACTGTCTGTGTGGGAAACACTACATGATTCATATTTTCTTTGAAAAATTAAAGTCATATTTCTTTGATGTGTCAACAGTGATGACTGAAAGCAGATTGCAGAGTCTTTGTACTAAACTGAAGGGAGAAAGTGTCAGAGAAAGCAGAAGAGCGAATGAGAGACTTTTCTTAGATCAAGCAGGAAGAATAATATTGCCAGAAAATACACCTTAACCAAGGGCACCGTCCTTGGAATGTTCTAGCAGCGTAACCTCATGGTGTGAGAGAAGCAACAGTAAGAGAAAAATGTGAACAGAAATCCTTACTCTTGTATAGCTATGAAAATACATGAATGGAGGGCACTGAGATCATCTGAATATTTGTGTGAGGCAAGAAAACAAGGACACACATTGAGGGAGAGAATAGGCAGGAAGAGGAAGATGCTGTTCCCAAAATAATCTGGAGCCATGACTGGAGCGCTCTATTCAGACTCTCTTGTCTACCCTTCCCTTCCTCTGTCGTCATTCTGCTGTGAACACATCAGCAGGACTTCAAGGAGTTCAATCTCAATTTATCCCCATGCCAAACATATATCACACTGGTCAAAATAAGAGGTGAGAAAAGGAGCTGTTTGTACAAAATAGTTTCTCTCGATTGATTAAAAATAGAAAGTCTGGGACACCTGGGTGGCTCAGTGTATTTAAAGCCTCTGCCTTCGGCTCAGGTCATGATCCCAGGGTCCTGGGATCGAGCCCCGAATCAGGCTCTCTGCTCAACTGGGAGCCTGCTTCCTCCTCTCTCTCCGCCTGCCTCTCTGCCTGTTTGTGATCTCTGTCTGTCAAATGAATAAATAAAATCTTTAAAAAAAAAAAAAAAGAAAGTCCAATTCTATTATCTTTGAAGGGATGTGAATAGCAAGTGGGAGGTGGCTCTCTTCTCAAGTTGGAGAGAAATTTGGGAAGAAGGTTAGAAGGAAGAAAGGTGATTCACCCTTTTCTTTAGGGCAATAGCCCTCTAAATGATCTCTGTTTCACCGATTCCCAGAGTTTGGGG
The DNA here is from genome assembly GCA_003697995.1 of Taxidea taxus jeffersonii. Taxonomy (NCBI): domain Eukaryota; kingdom Metazoa; phylum Chordata; class Mammalia; order Carnivora; family Mustelidae; genus Taxidea; species Taxidea taxus. Next base: position 32,391 of record ML097528.1, read on the forward strand.
TTCTGGCGATGCCAGCTGCTAGTTCCTTCAAGAGCTCAGTCACAACACTTTACTTCCCTAATGGCTTTGTTTCACCACCAGGATTTTGGAAGCTATGGTGGACATGTTACTGAATGCTCTGGGTCCTCTTTTCAGTGATGCTGCACTCAAGCCCCAAGGAAGGGACAGAATCTGGGAGGATCTCAGGGAAAGCAGCTCCACTCCCTTCTGCATCACTGAACAGAGACACTAAGAGAAAGAAGAACCCGCTGTTCCCTCTGGGCCTGCACAGAATTCCCAGCCTTCATGAGGAACTTAAGATGTTCCAAGGCAGCCACTGCCCTGCTTCTAAACAATGCACCCTTTCTCTAAGAAGGCTCTCTCAACTCTCAAAAAAACAGGGCTGTTAATATTAATACTTAGCATTATTAGTATTGATTACTAATATTAATATGGGCAGTCAGAATCTTGCCAGAGAGACAACCTAACTGGGAAAATGGAGCAAGCCGAATGCAGGACTTACAACTATGGAAATGTGGTGAATTTGCAGGCACTATATATGACAGCGGTTCTGAGTGGAATCAAATATAATTTCCGTGAAAATAAAATTAATGGCACTGAGGAGTGGATGCCCCAGCATATCACCAGTGTAGAGCCATTCTGGTTGAAATATGAAAATACTCTTATTAAACGGAGTTAGAAAGAACATCTGGCAAGACTCCCTCCAGTGCTTTTCAGGAAGTTTTACAAAATGGTAGGGGTGGGAGTCATCCTGATTTAGAGAATATCATGCTGACAGACATAGGGTCATCGGTTTGCAAAGACCTCATGGAATGTGACAGGCTGGAAATCTAGGTGGTATAATGAGGCACATACACAGTATTTTCAAGGGTGCTAGCAGCTATTTCATAGCTCTTTACCCCCAAGGCAAGTAAGGTTCTCAAATTCATCTGTCTATTTTCATATATTTTCTTTTTCTTCATCGTTCCTTCCCCTCGATCAGATGCACTGCCATTCAGTGGATTGTGCCAGGTTTCAAATATATACATCCCTCGAGAAAACAAGATACTCAGACTTCTTGACCACTTGAATGGAAGCGAACATCTTACTAGAGGATATATGATCGAAGGGGTTGTTTTCTAAAGATAGTCCCAAGTGAGATTTATGGTTTGCTTTATTCAGGAATTATATTTTGTTCGAAATCATCAATGTTGTCTTGCATCAACACTTTAAAAAATTCTTCTAATTAAAGTAACAAATCATCAAAGTTCATATAAGACAAGTACATATAATGTCTCTTATTTTAGAAATGGGCAATAGAGAATAAGATCGAAGCGGTAAATAATAAGGATAATGTGGATGGAACAGGGGTTATATAATTGAGATGTCCCAGTTTTCTGCAGAGGCTGACCTCAATTACACACAGAATAAAATATCAGAGTTTGCAGTTTCCCTGATGTGAAATTAAGAAAAATGTTACAGATAAATGTAGAAAATTTTATGCACATATATATAAAGGGAAACAGAAAAGTCATGAAGTTCATCTTTTTATTTTATGGATGATCTTTCATATTTAGCCCTAGCAATGAACTGCTTTTATAAGATAATACCACATGAGGCCATAACTTTTTTTTCTAAGTAAAGTTTTAGGTCATCCAAACAATGTTGGATTTTGTCTTTGCACAGCAGCTGGTAGTTGAAGGAGACCCATGATCTCTTTGGAATGTTAGGTATCCCCATACTTTGTGGGGAAAAAAGCAGAACTTAGTACAACTGGGCAAGAAATTTTGAGTTAGTAGATCCATTTCCTGCCCTGTTCATTTTCTCCAGCTCTAACATGAAAATCATAACCCCTTCTCATATGTGCTGGCTGTGAGAAATTTTCTGAGCCATCTCTGCCTTATTCACTCTCTTCCTCTTCTCCTTCTCTCTCCTTATTGTCATTTTTGCTCTCTCACTTGTTCTCTCATCCTTGGGACCTATATTCTGAGGGTAGCAAGAAGTTCCTTATCAGAAACACTCAGCCACTACCTAATGGCCCAGGAAGGGGGACTTCTAGTGAGTATGTGCAGATAGGAGAACAAAGACGAGAGCAGGAGATGTTCTTTAGGAGATCTTCCTGCTAACATGTCCCCAGAGCTTTGATACTGAACTCAGCCTCCCAGGATGAGCCTGACTGTTCCAATCACCTGAGGTTCTGATGGACCCTGGTTTCACTTTGTCAGGTGCTCAGGGTGCTACGTCTTGCTGAGGATTTCCTAGAAAAGGCTGTACACAGACAAAGATGTTTTGTAGGAATATTGTACCTCCTGACCTCTCATCTGGAGTGTAAGAGACAGTCACGCTTGCAATGTACATAATTAGCCAAAATGTAAGTACTCTAGAGATAAAATAATTGTATCATCATCATCATCGCTAATGTTTTACTACATTGCAGGCCGAGTATTAAGCACACAGCATTCACTACATTATTCAACACATCAATATTATGAGACAAGGAGCATCATCATCCCCAAGTCACAACAGGGAAGCCTACATTTTCCCCCAAGCTCACACAGGCAGAATGTGACCCCAGGCAATTTGCCTCCAGATCCAGCACCTTAAACCACTGTACTCTTTTTTTTTTTTTTAAGATTTTATTTATTTATTTGTTAGAGAGAGAGAGAGCAAGCACAGGCAGACAGAGAGGCAGGCAGAGGCAGAGGGAGAAGCAGGCTCCCCGCCGAGCAAGGAGCCCGATGTGGGACTCGATCCCAGGATGCTGGGATCATGACCTGAGCCGAAGGCAGCCGCTTAACCAACTGAGCCACCCAGGCGTCCCAAACCACTGTACTCTTAACAACCATGAACTTCTCTTTCATGAAGGAAAACCAGCCTTCTCACTTTCCACTTGGGGACTATCATGGTGCTAATTTGTGCGGAACCAGTCCCAGCCTGTTGGCGTTGTCTGAGGCAGCTTCTGGCCGCGATACCTTCCGTAGCCCCTCATTTCAATGATGCCAACTCTCCTCTCATTCCTGGCTTTGCTTAAGGTTTTGCCCTTTCTTCAATTTCACATTCCTACTCCTTTTGCCTCCCTCTCTGATCTTGAAAAGTCCTCTGAGCTTTGCTTTGCCTTCGAAAGCTATCTTCTTTTGCAGCACCTTTGTTGCTACTGGCTTCCGAGAAACCCAGTCCTCCCTTTCCATCCCTTTTAAATAGTCTCCTAACATTCTGCATGGTAACAATTAAAGGCTAGGGAAGCACTTTACTATTTACAAAGTACTGTAAGAATGTGAGTTGTTAATAATTAATTAAAACATCATTATTCTGAGCAGCAGATACAATCTGAATACAATCAGGCCCTGTATTGCTGATACACAGCCTGAACCAAGTTTAAATTCTGTTATTACCGCTTCCTGTATGCTTGTACTAAAGTAAGAGAACCACACTTTCTGGGCCTCCGTTTTCTTAGGTCTAAAATGAAGATAATCATGCTTACTCCCAATATGGTTGTGTGAAGATCAGACTTGATATAGGATGCCACTCATAACCAATGTTTACCAGCACTACTAAGGATCTGGCCCCGTGCTAGGGACTATATCTGGTATATCTGGACATTAGGCCTTTAAAGAGGTAATTAATGCTAAGTAAGGTCTTAAGGATCGAGCCCTGACCCAAAGGAATTAGTGTCCTTACAGGGAGAGTACTCCTTGCTGTGTACTGCACACAGAGAAGATGGCAACCATCTGCGGCCAAGAAGAGGGCCCTCACAAGAAATCAAGTCCACAGGCCCCTTGATTTTGGACTCCTCAGCTTCCAGAACTGTGAGGAAATTTCTACCCTTGAAACCACTCAGTCTTTGGTATTTTCTTATGGCAGGTGGCACAGGCTAATACAACTTCTACATGTGCTACCTTACATAGAGATAAAAGGGCCTCTAATTACCCTTGTTTACAAAAAAGAAAGCCAGAGCTCAGAGAGATTATGTAAAATGCTTAAGCCCCCATGAAGCAGCAGATGGAGGATTTGAACTTAGCCCAGTCTGACTCCACAAGGGGCTCTTAGTCATTAGTCACACCCTGTATTTACTAAAATGCACCAAGGTGTCTTGCAGTGTTCAAAGAAGGTGCTCTTTCCCTGTAATATCCAACCTAGTTGTGTCTGTTGGCCTTCAACAAGAACTGAAGGGCTGCCATTTTACCAATGCAACCTCAAGGCTTCCATAACAAATCTTTATCATTTCTGGTGTATTCCGTCCAAATGTTACCTATGTGGGAAATAGTGAAGTGATAAGGAGTTTTCTCTCATACTTAAGAATGCTTAAAAAACTTTATAAAAAGTAAATTGCCAATTTTAAATTTCTAAAAATGTGTACTGATTTTCCCTAGGATATCTGTTTTTAAAAATGTTTAATGGAGGGGAGGAGCCAAGATGGCAGAGAAGTAGCAGGCTGAGATGACATCAGGCAGCAGGGGATCAGCTAGATAGCCTATCAAACCATTCCGAACACCTACGAATCCAACAGGAAATCGAAGAGAAGAAAAACAACAATTCTAGAAACAGAAAATCGACCACTTTCTAAAAGGTAGGACCAGCGGAGAAGTGAATCCAACGCCACGGGAAGATAGACCCCAGGGGGAGGGGCCGGCTCCCGGCAAGCGGCGGAGCACAAAATCAGGACTTTTAAAAGTCTGCTCCATGGAGGGACATCGCTCCAGAGGCTAAACTGGGGTGAAGACCTCACGGGGACAACGTGGACTCAGGTCCCGCGGGGTCACAGAAGGATCGGGGGTGTCTGAGTGTCGCAGAGCTCACAGGTATTAGAGCGGGGAAGACGGTTGCAGAGACAGAGCCGAGGTTTCCTAGAGCCGTGGTCTGTGACATGGGCCAGTGGTCTGTGACACGGACCAGTGCTCTGTGACATGGGCCGGTGCTCTGTGCAAGGGGTCCCCACAAGATCCGGGGAGACTCCGACCTGGGAGAACTCAGGGATCTACGGGGTTCGGAGACTCCAGGTGGGACTCTGCCAGAGACAGAGACACTTGGTCATAGGCTAGGTGAGCTCAGAGCGCTCCCAGAAGCCAGTGAGACTAGACTGATTACGCACGATTTTCTCCAAGCACCGCCGGAGCTGGGGAGACGGGAGTGATTAAACGCTTTTCTCTGAAGGCGCACTGAAGAATGGGGCCCCTAGCTCTCGGCTCCTCTGAATCAGAGATTGGGAGGCAGCCATTTTCATTCCCGTCCTCCGGAACTCTACGGAAAGCATTCAGGGAACAAAAGCTCCCGAAAGCGAACCTGAGAGGATTCACTTAGCCCGGCCCCCCCTTGTAAGGGCGGTGCAATTCCGCCTGCTACAGAGACACTTGAGAATCACTACAACAGGCCCCTCCCCCAGAAGATTAACAAGAAATCCAGTCAAGACCAAGTTCACTTAGCAAGGAGAACAGCGGATTCTTATCTGGACAAAATGACAAGGCGGAAAAACTCACCACAAAAAAAAGAACAGGAGGCAGGACCGAAGGCTAGGGACCTAATCAATACAGACATTGGTAATATGTCAGATCTGGAATTCAGGACGACAATTCTCAAGGTTCTAGCCGGGCT
>RCUC01107623.1:0-16163 GCA_003697995.1 Taxidea taxus jeffersonii
ATGATCTCAGGCAATGGCAAAAGAGCCTTACTTAGCTCCTTACTGGCGGATGGCGACAAACTATCACGTCTTGAGGACACCGTAGCCTACTCCAGGTGATAGGCTTTCTCATTTCCTGTATGTTCCCATCTTTGAAGGCAGGAAAATAGCTACAGCAATATGGCCAAGGCTACCGACAGCACATTCACACCGGGTTCTGCTATTTGATATCAGAAAAACATACTGTGATTAGCCAGGAACTCCGTAAGTGGGGAAAAAGGGTCACAGGAGCAACACCATTTCCATTCTGTACAGAATGTCAATGGATCCAAAATTATTTGAAAACAAATATACTTAGGCACAGAAACATTCGCATCTCTCCATTTTACTCTAACGACATAATTGTCTTTACAAATCCATGAGACACCCACAAAAGTGCTCGCACACTATATATACACTTTACACACACACGAACCCCATCATCAGACGACTGGCCACCGCCCTGAGTGAAAGCACGCAAGAGCGGAGAATGAGCCAAATGAACACCCAGAGCGCCAAGCTGCCCAGCACAGTGGGACTCGGCACCAGTGAATAATCAATAACATTTATTGGTCATGTTCAGGCGATTTGTCCCAGAACTATGGAAAGCAATGCTGGCAACAGCAACGATTTGCCCGGAAGTTGACAATCCAAATGGTTTTTGCTACTTTGTCTTCAAAGTTAAAAGCAAACGGAATTCCCTTAAGTTATAAACTGGAGTAACAGGTAGGAGGAAGTCAGAGCCTGTGGGGCTAAGCACGGGGTCGGCCGCAGGCCGGGCCTGTTCACTGGGCAGACCCAAGGCCTAGAAATATGTTGGAATGAACTCAGATGCCCACAGGCGTTGTCTTCGGGGCTTACAGAAAAGAGTCCCTTTCTTTGACGCTGGTTTATAGGTACCAAAACTCAGGTGCTCAAGGGAGGAAAACAGAGGAATGCAAGCTTCCCCCGTGCCTGCCATGGAAATGGGGGCCAGGGAGAGGGCTACGGAAGGCCGGTGCCAGAGGGCAAGAGGAGACGCCTCCCCCAGCAGCCCCCGTGTCCCCGAGTAAGCGGAGGCATATGGAACGAGGTCTGTCAGGGCCATCTTAGGACCTGGGCCTCGACTGTGGCATGAACTCTGGCCGCTAGCTGCTGCATCAGCCTGGGGCATCCTCACACTATTCTTCAAGCTTGACAGAGGGCAGCTAACCTTTGGTTTTTGGGGACCTTTCCAACAAGGCCGTACCATGCCCTTCCCACCTCATTCTGATGGACTGGCTGGGATCCTCTCCTTGGTTTGCTCGGGGCCACCATGACAAAATACCACAGTCTGAGTGGCTCACATGACAGGACTCTAGCTTCGCCAGAAGGTCGAGATGGAGGTGTTGGCGCCATCGGTTTCTTCCGAGGCTTCCCTCCCCGACAGACAGACGGCCTGCTTCCCACCACGTCCCACGTGGGCTCGCCTCGTGTGGGCGTGCCTACCCGGGGTGTCCGTGTGTCTACACTTCCTCTTCTTAGAAGGACACCAGTCATGAATTAGAGCCCCCATCCTAATGGCCTCCTTCTAACTCACTCACCTCTTCAAAGAAGGCTGGGCCTCCAAATGCAGTCACATTCTCAGGTCCTGCGGGGTTGGGGCTTCAATATACAAACTGGGGGGGAGATGCATGCGGGGGTCTCTGGCTTTCCAGAAGGAAGAAGCTCATCTGTCTCATCCGTGTCAGCCCCTCCGCAGCCCGCCATTTTCACTTAGTTAGTGGTTCGTCCCTCCCCCAGGCCTGTCTGGGCGCTGGCATGCCTTTCTCAAGGCGGGGGATCAGAAATGGTCATGGAATTCCAGGGAAGGATGACATACTACCCCCCACCCCAACTGCCCATTTCCAAATTACCCTTTGGCTATGGCAGAAGAGACTCGAAGATAACCTCACCCCATCTTCTCCCAAGAAGCCCTCCAGGGGGCCAGGCCCAAACAGAAGACCCAGTGCAGAAATAACCTAATAATCTAATCTGATCAAAAGGCCAAAACCATGGGTGGCCCCCAGACCACAGACAAGGGATGGGAGGGAGGTCACTCAGGACATAGGCAAGAGCTCGGCCTCTCGGCCCCCACACGAGGAACAGTCAGAACCTTCCCTCCCGCTCCTGGATTTTTCCCTCCATCTCCTATCCTTCAGACTCACGAGCCCACTGCCAGTCCGTCGCCCTGAACAGCCCGCCATGGCTGCCTAGTGCTGGGGGCGAGAATTCGTTGTTGTTGTTGAGCTGAATGCGTTTTAAAAAACCTATTCACGTGTGAAGTGCGGCCTGCCTCAGCCACGGAGGGCATGCTTTGCAATCTGAATCGGCAAATTTGTTAACTGACTGTTGAGCCTAATGTTATACCACTATTCTGCCTCTCGTTAGCAACACAAATTACGGGCAATTAGCCGGCTGACTGTTCAAAGGCAGTTCAATTTCATGTATAAAGAGAACTATATAATGCTTAATGTATCTATCAAATGTAATAGCCCAAACAAAATTAATGATATGAATACAATGAGTGCTTATATGGGATAATTACAAGGTGTCCATCACGACACGCGTGCCACGAAGTCACACACACAATTCAGACAGTCACCGAAGTTGTTGAGGCTGGCCCAGGCTATTTGGAGAGCGAAGTCCCCAGGCAGCAGAGCACAGCTCAGCCTCTTCCAGAGACGGAGGCAGGCCCTGAGTGAAGCGAGGCCGTCCACAAGTCCCCAAGGCTCCACTTCCTCATCTGTAAAATGGGAACGATGGCGCCTTCCGCCCAGAGCCCTGACATGGCACGACACAAGTGAAGGACAGATGAAGAGCTTTGCAAATTCTGCGGGCCTTGACCGGAGGATCGCGGCGATATGGTCAAAGGTCCTGGGGTTACATAAGGATTTCCGAGGGGAGGCCCAGCAGACCTCTTCCTGCCCGCGTCGCTGACGGAGTCGCGTGGCATGATACAAACGACACTTTGATTTAATTACCACCTTTTTTTTTTCTTTCCCCCTCCCCGCCTCCGGTAACTAAACATTTTCCTCCGCTCAGTATCCCTGGAATGGCGGGGCCGTTCCCAGTGTATTACTTGCATATCTATAATTAAATAATTAAGAATTGTTCAAGCCCTTCCAAACACAACAAAAGGCGATGATTATTTCAAACCCACTTTAGGAAAAGTCAAGCCCCTCTCAGCTCCATTTTTTGCTAATAGTTATGCAAGGCTGCACCGGCAGCATTCCCTCTTGCATGCCAGCACACCAATAAATTAAGATATTCCTGGCCGCATCTGCACGAGGGAAATTAGAGCATTACCTGGTCCCCGCCAGTGTGCCAGCTCCGAGCGGCAGGCGCAGCCCACGCTGGGCGACCAGCTGTCTGAGAATGTGGTGTGCGGATCACAGCTCAGAGCCAGGGGATCTCTTAGGAGGCCTGCTCTGATAGCACAACAGCCTCGCTGCAGGACTGTTCCCTTCACAGCACAGTATTCAAACACTTCTTCCGCCTCTTTCTTTCCAGCTCCGGACCAGGGAGAACCAGGACCCGGGGCCTCCGGGCTGCTCCCCGACGCCGAGACGTGCTTGGCTGAGTTTTCCTGCTCGCCCTGAGTCCTGACTGGCGAGGACAGCAGTGAGGCACTCTGTTTGCTGAAACCCTGGCCCTGGCTGCCCAGGAGGAGGGGCGACCTCATTCCTGGTGGGCGTAACATCGCCGGGCACGGCGTCTTTGGCTTCGATGGGGACGAGTGGCCATGGCGGAGGTTCAGACGCCAAAATGATTCCCCAGATCCTCCCCACGAGCACGAACTCCTGGTCCCAAAAGGAGGCAAAGACATATTTCCCCCAGAAACGGGGTTGGGGGAGGAACAGGCCCAGGCTCCAAGGGCGTGTGCATCTGGGGGACCATAGGCAGCACTGGATGTGTTCCTTTAAGTCTGAATCCTGCCCCCCCCAACAGGGTTCCAAGACCCTGACCACGACAGACAGGCCCTGAAAGGGTCCCTGGCTAAACAAAAGCGAAGAATGGAGTACCACTGGCCCTGAGGTTGGCAAACATGCGAGGCCTCCAGGACGTAGCCTCTTTGGCAAACAGAGCCCGAGGCGCCGCAGGCTTGGGCAGGAGCGGGAGGCTGGCTGGCCAGAGGAGTCAGTTTACAGGCAACGGGGGAGCAACGGGGGTCCAGCAACTGGGCGGGGGTCGTGGGGATGGGCAAGAGGAGCGGAGGGGCTGCTGAGGAGACAGAGGACGGGGATGGGGGTCTCTGACACCGGGCTGCGGGGGAAGGTGAAGACATTCTCAGGGCACGCTGACTTAGACGGCTAGTAGGCAGCGAGCCGTGAGGGTGACTGTGACAGAGAAGGAAGCCAGGGCCGGAGACCACTAGTTCAGGGGCAGTCAGATACGCCTGACAACAAGTGTGCAGAGAGAGCTCCACAGACTCCAGGGGCCTGAAAGGACCCCCAAAAGCGAGCAGCTTCCACACTCAGGAGTTACCGGTGACCCTCGCAAGAAGAGTTTCAAGGAGCATCACGCTCTTTTTAGTGCCTCTGAGTTTCTGTTGTGCCCACCACACTAGCATTCTCTTTCTCCCTAATGTCCAAGTCACTTTTCAGAGGCCCAGCTCAAATGCCCTTCTACTTTCAAACCTCCATTGACCACTCCCTAGCCTCCCGTATCTACCTATACATCACCAGGAGAGGCAGTCACGCCCTAACCCATTTGTATGAATTAGGCACATGCACATAAACGTGGCTACCTCTCCTGTTGGGCTGGGGAGTGGGGGCTTTGTCTGCCTTGGTTCAGGATCTGCAACACTCAACGCAAAGCCGGGCACAGAGCTGGCCAGTAAAGACTAGAAGGCACGCGGCAGAGGGATCTATGCCAAGTCTGAGGCAGAGTCTGAGATCTGTGCATCTTCCCTGTGGCAGAGCGGCTGCTTCAGGAGGTTGTGTCTGGCATCAACTCTGCAAACCAAAGAGACCAGTTACCAGAAGGTCGTGGGGGTCCTGCATGTTGTACTCATATTCGGCGCACCTGTGGCCTTGCAGCCAGCTCCGATCTTACACACACGGAGCCTGAGCCCCATCTGCAAGGGACAGAGCTCCCTTAGGGTCCATGAGGGCCACACAGAGTGAAAGCCGGACTCTTCTCCCCTTCTCCCCATCTGGGCACCAGCTGTATATTGTGCTGCACCCTTCTTGGCTTCAGGAGCAGGTTAAATGCCACCCAAGCCGGCCTCATCAGTGCCCAAACGCACTATATCCTTCTGGACATCTTTTTGGACAATTCCAGTCTCCCTATCTCTTTCCTGATGGGAACGTATGCCAGCATTTAATCATATTTATAACATGAGATTGTTTTCCATAGCCTTGTCTGCCTCCCAAATACATGGAAAGCTTCTACTGGGCAGAAACAAATCCTATACCTTTCCGTGTCTTCCTTAATCCAGAGCAAAGTACACGAGCTCAGTACGCTTATTTGATAGACAAGTGTGGGCAAGCACCCATTCACCAATTCACCACCCATGGCAGACATTGCCAATCAAGCGCCTATCTGCTAGCTCTGTGATGGATGATTCACTCATGGAACCTGATGGCTCCTGCCCATCAGATCTGGCAGCTGCTCCCCATGGGGGAGATGAAGTAGCTGGGAAATGCAAGACTTCCAGGAGGCCCCAAGACACAGTGTGATTGGCCGGGGCCCCTTCCTGAGACTCTCCCCAGCCCTCTGCTATGGAAAGCTGAAGAGGTCACAGAGAATCAGGAGAAACAAAGAGGAGAACCATCATCCTAATTCTGTGTTTCTTCCAAGAGTCACGGCAAGCCCTCTTCCCACTCATGGCTCCAGTCACCGGCTGCCCAAAGTCCAGAGCCAAGGAGGGGAGCCCACCGCCCTATGCTGTGCCCTTCTCCAGGCTTCTGGTTGCCCACCCCACCAAAACCAGACAAAGGGCTAAGACGAAAGGTGGGCAGCCCTGATGCCGTTCATTGGCTGCTTTTCATATTCCTTTATAAACATTCTTTCTTCCTCCTTTGCTACTTGCTCTTCTCTGGGCTAAGAAACGTAGCTCAAGACCTGATCGGGGTATCACTTTTCAAATGCCCAAATCCCTGTAAAGGTTTAGTGTCTGGCTGTGTGCATTTTGCTCAGTATTAACATGTTCAATGGAGTACTTTGATTTTTTTTTTATCTAGACGCCAGAAGCTGGTGAATATATGCTTCATAGCTTCAGATAAACCTTTTGTTCTTCTGGGGCTGATCAGCTGGTAGAGCAGCGAGAGGGAGAAGGGGAGGGGAATTCACAGGGGCTCAGCGGTTTCAAAAAGTCAAATTACCTCTGAGCCATAGCAAGGCTGATAATTTAAATGAAAAAATATATATACAGGCTGCAGCACACAACACCGTCTCTGGTAGGACTTTTAATGAAGCCCCAGTTGTGATGACACTGAAGCCGGAACGCTACAGTGGGATAATTACTTGGCTCCCACACAGCTGAGTTCCATAGATGCATTATTAACGGCACATTCCTCGCCATAACGAGAGCTGAACAGAGGTAAGCTCCGCAGACCTGGGCGTCCGCCATTAGCGGCCTGGTGCAAACACAAATGAGTGTTTTCACAAAAGCATGCAAAGCTTGTGAAATTCCCATGAATCCAGTGCTGGGAGGTGGGGAGGGGGGAGGGGCAGGGAGGAAAAGGTATAACAGAAATATAAATATATAGTTATATAGGTATACTGGGTCCACGCAGACGTGGCCGAAGATGTCACCTTTCCCTGCCCCATGTACTTGGAGTAAAGCAACCTGGGAAATTATGGAGTCAGAACACATTGATTTTCCCGCAACAGATCCAGGCAGCAGCCCTGATGAAGAATTACGGAGGAAACGCAGTAACCTAATTCTCCTCTGGCCTGGCCTGGCCGTGCCTGCTGCCCTGAGCTTACCTGGCAGGGGCCACGGGGCTGGTGCCCCCCGATCTGGGCACACTGCACGGCTAGGCCCCCGTTTGTCACCGCCAGGCTGCACGCCGCCAACCCCCCAGCCGCGACCCCGGGTCCGCTCCAGAGCCCCAGCCCTCACTCAAGCCACACTGTCAGGACATTGTAGGGATTGCCAAGCTGCCTCAGAGTCCATGGGTCTTCTGGAAAGGGGTGAGCCACAGATATGGGTACTGCTCCCAGTTACCCCCAGTGAAAGCCAGGGACAAAGGCACATAGCATTGTTATTCGGGGCTGGAGGGATCCTAGGCACGTCCCCTACAGAGGCTCCAAAGCATTGGGGTGACTTAGAGGAGACGGGTGGGTGCCCCGGCCCTGTGCTTCCCCGTGGTCCTCTCCTTGGTTTCGCTTCCCCTGGAAGCGTCTGTTTCAAGGTGACCCTGTTTCTCGAGTTAGCCCCAGCGTCCCCCGCCTGCTCACAGAACCAGGGGCCTCCCAGTAATTAACACCCGTACTTGATGAGGTCCAGCTGGCAAAGTGAAGCGATGCCAGCATCCTCCGCTCGACAACCTGGGCTCCGGCAGCCGGGCCCCAGCGAGGGCCCCTCCCGCCACAGCCATTCTGGACACCCTGTCCCCGGAGGAGAAGGCGAAAGTCACCCATCGAGCATGGATGTTTGATAAGAAGCGGTTTATCACGGTGAAAAGCTAAAACGCTCCGACGGGGAACGTAAACAGTGGCACTTCGAGAATGAAACAGCAAGAAGCCACTGGAAACGGCGGTGTAGATGTGTGTGTGCTGACACAGGAAGCCGTCTCCATATAGTGGGGGAGGGGAGAGGTCACAAAATAGCATGGATAGGATAACTCCACTTAAAACTCAACACGTGTGTAGGAAGCAACCAAAACAGGCACCACTGTCTTTGCTCTCCGAAGTCAAGATCACGGTTATTCTGGGGTGGGTCTAGCGGGGGGGGGGGGGGGGGCCAAGGCAGTCCCCAGGGATGGAGACGAGGCCCGGTCATGGTCCAGCCCCCACTGCATGGATGGGTCCCATACGGGAAAACTCAGCCAGCTTATGCTTCTGACTTTTGAGCTTTTCTGTATGTAAGTTATGCATCAATAATAAGTCATCCCATATTTATTGATATGTGGACTTTTCTGTATAAATATCAGACTTCAATAAAATGTTTTTTAAAACTGTGTTTACACGCGTATGAACACACAGAGTCAGGTAAGGTAAACACCAAATTGTTAACAGCAGTTTTCCCCAGGAGATGAGATTAAGGATGATTCCTCTCTGTTCTTTTTATTTATCAGCATTTTTTTTCTTGCAAGGAAGCTACATAAAGTTTAAAAAGATTTTTTTAAACAGAGAGGGCCGACTCGCCTGAAATTATAAGGAACGCGACCAATTAGCAAGATGAATAAAAACACCCACCACCACATCCTCATCCAGTCAGCATATGAAATCGCTCCAAATGCAGTTTGGGACCCACTCTGCCTTCGCCTTCTCCATGTAGCTCTCCTAGAAAAACGGAGGCAGAATTCTTCTGCAGAAGTCCCTTGCGGAGTGAATTGTTTTTCCCCGGCCTGGTCCAGGAGCAGTGTGAACCAAAACGTAAATAAACAGCGGCGTACGGTAGTTCATCACTGCAGAGCTCACACTGGTCACCCACACCGGCCCGGAGCTGGCCACGTACGCTCGGAGAAGAGTCAGACAAAAGAAAATCACGAGGGAAGTTCCGACGCAGTGGGTAAAGGTGTGCGATGCCCCCCGCCAACCTCAGCCAGAGCCCACCCGCCAATGGCAGTCCCCTCCCCTCCCCTCCCCCACACCCCTCCTTGCTCACTTCAGATCATCCCTCTAAACCCCTCTATTCCCTATTTCGCGCAATTTCCCGCCGGTGCTCAAAAATCAGGTGAGAAGACATAAAAGGTTAAGCAAGATGTCAGAATAGAAACCGCTCATGGGAAGAAGCTGGTCATCCAGGCAAATTATTCACCTGCCCCCCCTCACCGCCCCCAGCCCAAACCTTTAGGTATCTTTTAGATACCTAATCAAGATTTATTTAGAGGAGACAGGAAGGTTGTCAGGGGTAGCGAGTAGAAGGGGGGACCCCTGGTGGCGGCTGCAGCCAGTTGGATTCTATCTTCAGCAATCCAGATCTGACCCCAGACTCAGCCTCACACAGCAGAACAAAAGCCCTGCGGTTCACAGACCCCACTGTAGAGGGTGACAATCAGCTTTGGGCCCTGCCCTTGCTGGGACCTCCTGGGGACCCTCCCTTCCAAAAGTCTCGCCTGGAGATGCTTCCGGTAGGACTGTAGCACCTCCCAAAGGTATGCTTCCAAATTCAACCAAGTCACCGTCCCTCTGTGCTTTGGCTTCTCTGAAAAGTGGAAAATTTAAATCTGAGCCCTAGCCTGTTCACGGAGGGAGGGATGGTCCTGAGATCATGGGCCACTGGTTTGGCACCTGGAGGAAGGCCACTTCCTTCGAAAAGGGGATAGAGGTTATTTAGCAAAACACTAGGAAAAAAATTACTTTCTACCAGAGGGGAGACCAAGAACTTTGCCAGGGGCTTAGAGACAGCAATTTCTATCTGTGGTGCTCTCCCAGCTCCCTGCTGGAGGAACGGTGAGCTCATCGCCAACCCAGCTGAGGAAGGCCTCCCAACAGTGCCCAAGGGGCCCCAAGACGCAGCTCCCACACCCCTGCAGGAGATCGGTATGAAATGCTGTCCTAGATTACTGGCGGTGGGGCCAACCAGCAGAAGAGAACCCAAAAACAAAACCACTAGCGGGGCAAGGCAAGTCCCTCCCCGCAGACCGTCTGGCCCTCAGCAGAGAGTCAGGGGGCCTCCAGGCACTGGAGTACTGGCCTCCTCTAGCCATGAGAAAGGGATGTTTTCTGGTTTAAGAACCAAAAGAAACAAACTTCTTCTTACAGATTGCTCTGGGTGTTCTGAGACCAGGGTCCAGTTGTCTCTTTCTTTATTAAAAATTCCACACTACCCTTCCCTTTGGAACTTCCTTCCTACCTCCTCTCTCCTCCCCTCTCATCAGAAAGTTTGGTGGAAAGAAATGGCCACACACACCTGCACTGGCACAACCAGCAATCTCTGTGCTGGGGTGGGGTGGGGGGTCCCCCGGTCTCTCCCAATGAAGAGGCCAGTTCTACAGAGGGGTTCTTCTCTCTCTCTCTCTTTCACACACACACACACACACACACACACACACACACTCAGTTTCAGAAACACACAGACACACAGCAAAGGAGCTGCCTGTCATTCACACACCCATGCAAGTCATAGAGACATACACAGACAGCACAAAACAGAGGAATAACCCCGGAGAGCCACATACGTAGCATCAAACAAATATACAAGGGCCACGAACACACCCAGACCCAAAACACAGAAACACACCCACACACATCACATGCACTGACCCCCCCAAAAGCACACACGCGCACGCACACACACACATGTAAATGGAAGATTCGGCAACAAACCCCCAGGCGTGCACGTGTGGGGACCCTCTGCTGAACAACAACAGTAACCACAAATCCAGCCCACAGAACCCAGCCCCCAGGCTGGGGGGCAAACCCTCTGTTAGGGCTGTCAATCAGATTTCTCAGAAGAGCCAGGAGGGCAGAAAGGGCTGGTTATGGCAAAACTGGACTAAGCGTGCTGGCAAGGCCAGAAAAGGCTCTTCTCGAACTCCTTGGTGGCCTCTTTCAGGTCCTTAAACACCTGACCCCTCCCTCCCCACCCTGGCCACTTCCGCTGGACAGGAGGACCCTGCCCTTCACTGCTGCCAGCCCGAGGGCAGGGAGTGATCCGGGCGGGTGGGAGTTGAGGCAGGCTCTCTCCTGTCTCCTAAATCTCATTTTCCTCCCAGATGAGGACTGTCCAAAAGAGGGGCTCAAGAAGTTAGGGTTTCCTTGCTCCCAGGCTACAGATGGGATCTCACAGGGACCAGCCAAGACCGGGACATGCCTCGCTGGCTGCAGACAGAAGTTGAGCACAGAAGTCCAATCTTTATAAACCCCAGGACTAAACTGACCCCCCGACAGCCCCCTTGGTCCTGCCGGAATCTACATTCTGCAAAAGCGCTCGGTAGCATCTTCCTGCCAGACCCCCGCTCAGCCCGTCTGACTTATACCCAGAGCAGCGACTCTAATATTCAGCGCTCCACTGGCCATGATTCACAGCCAAGAATCCTACTGAAAAAATACCGATCTACCAATACCCCTATCCGACAACGGGCTAACAAAATATTAATCTTTGCCCCTCTCCAGTCCTCAGCCAGTAAATTAGGGAATAAACACCAAAACCGAACCCAGTTTCGCTCATTTTGAAACATCCACCAAAATAGCACCAAACTTTTACAGCCCGCTTGCTTCCTGGAAAATAAACATATCAATTGTCTTTTTAAACCTCTATAGTATTTTGTCAATATTTTTTTTATTACAGCAGAGAATGTATAAATATTTTATTATAAACCAAAGACCTAAAATAAACAGTTTAGTAAATAGTTATTACATTACAAGGAAAAACATCTGCGGAAACTGCTTTCCATGTAATTATTCTTGCTATTTTACATTAGCGCTCAACGTGAATTTCTTTGGCACTAATGTTTCACTTGTTCTAAATCTTCCTCCTTGTTGCTATTATTAAAATCTTAAAAAGGTGCCAAATCTTAAATGAAGAAAAAAAAATGATTCACTAGAAATTATTCATATCACAGTGAGTCGCTACTAAACCTGGCAGGGGTGCGGTATTTTCGGTGAAATTAACATAAAATATACAACTGCAAATTATCCAGGAAATAGCTATGTTCTTTACGGCATGCTTTTACATTCGGAAAAAAAAAATGCTCTCCTTCTCCATCTCACACAAAGCCGCAGACAGCTCCACTCAGGCAAGTTTTAAAGGGAACGTAATAGATTTGTCAAAGGAGCATGGGCTTTGAGAAACAGATAAACAGCTCAGGGGTCGATCAGCCTTAGGTAATTACCAGAGACAACGTCAGAAACGTGGGGAAGGCAAGAAAAACAGCCGGCAGCTTTCTTCCCCTCGATTTCAGAGAATGTATTTCCTCTTACAGGCCTCGGCTCTGTCTCCTAAACACAAGAAAAACTGTAACACCATGTAAAATGCAAATCTCGCTGTAAATATTTTATAAAATTGTTGCATACATCCCAAAAGCTATAGGTCTTAATTGAGAGCAGGCGATTTTTCTAGTCAATATATGGAAATGGAAAATGCTAATTTGTGTTTTTCTACTTATAAAACACCCTGGAGAACAGCAAGCCACAAATGCACTCACTTTAATATTATAAATATAATTTGGCTCCCTCTTTACCATCCCCACAGCCCTGGCTTTTATCTCCCTGTGGCTGCAGGAGGAGAGATGGAGAATCGCTTTCACAGCATCAGCCTGGGAAGGCGGCCTCAGATGATGACAAGGAGGGACATGAGGCACAGAGCTGGGTGCCCCCACCTCTATCAGCTTCCCCTCCCCCTGGGTACTGGCAGGCGAGGGCTGCCCAAGGTCAGTGCCCTGAGGGCCAGAAGCAAGCACGAAGCTTGGAGCTCCTCCCTCCCCTGCTGGGCCCGTTTTTGGCTCCGTGCTCCCTCTGGGCGTGCTCCCTCTGGGCGGGGAGACTCCTCTAAGGGCCATCCCTAGAGCGTCCATCCCTAGAGCAGCCAGGATGCACAGGGGTGACTAGCAAGATGGCCGGAGCACTCCAGGTTGGGAATGTCTGTTTCCAAACTCCCAAGAGAGATGAAGGCCTCTGCCAAGGCTCCCAAGAGCCTGCCCTTCCCAGCAAAGACAGCCCGGCTCCCTCAAGGGCCCACAGCCCACCCCCACCCCCACCCCCAATGCAGGGGCTTTCCCACCTAGAGCTGTCCTCTTCCCGACATCAGGGCTGCTGAGCCCTTGAAATGTGGCTGCTCCTCACGGAGACATGTTGTTAGTGCAAAGCACACGGCAGATTCTGCCACCTTGGTATGAGACAGCGAATGTAAGAAATGCTCATTAATTACTTTTTAAGTTGAATGTAGAGTGCAATCACAATATTTTGGATATATCGGGTTAAATAAAAAATATTTCATCTGTTTCCTTTTACTTTTTTTCAGTGCAGCTTGTAACCCATTTAAAATTACACATGTGGCTCGAATCTGATTTCCCTCGGACAGCATGCTCTAGAGAACACTCTGGTTTGCTGTGTAAAACCTAGGTTGTGTGAACGTGTGTGAACACGACTCTCCTAGAAATCGTACAAATGGGAGGTCCCCAGTATTATGATCCCAGAGCTTTACAGGCCTAGGAGTCTGGGATTCTATGATTCCATAAATCCGTAGCTCTACAGTTCTAAGAAAGCACTACATGCTAAAGAGATTCTATGCTATTGCTTCCCAGCATTTAACAAAGGCTTTACAATGGCAATCATGACCCTCTGGCCCTGGTCTTGCCTGCTCCTCCATTAGAGAGACCTCAAATACTCGGCGATCACAGCCCCCCCTCCCACCTGCTCCTGAGCCCAACATAGCTCAAGGCTCCCTACCCTACCACCCCCATGAGGCTCCCCAGTGACTCCCACCCTCGCTGACTCTCCCCTGCCCAGAATTCAGAAGGGGCCTGTTGAGAAAGTGTGTCAATCATGAACAGCCTTTCTCTGCGTGTTATCTTCTTTCTAGAAACTGTTCCTCAACTTCTCAAACTCAAAGAAACAGCAAAGAAGCAGAGGGGCTGGTGAGAAGGACATAGTTAGAGTCAGGTAGCCTGGATGTAATTCCAGGCTGGGTCCCTTCCTAGTTGTGAGGGCTTAGGTAGGTTCCTGAGCTTCTCCTTGCCTCAATTTCCTCATCTGTCAAATGGGATCGAAAACATTGACTTTTACAATTTAGGGAGAAAATTGAAATTATGCATGTAAGATGTCTGGATACAGTACACACTGTAAACAGTAGCTCTTATTATCTTTTTTTTTTAAGATTCATTTATTTATTTGAGAGAGAGAGAGCGAGAGCATGAGCAGGAAGGACAGAAAGGATCTCCAGCTGACCCAGTGCTGAGTGTGGAACCCAACGTGGGGCTTGATCCTGCGACCTAAGAGCACAACCTGAGCCAAAATCAAGAGTCGGATGCTTAACAGACTGCAGCACTCAAGCACCCCCAGGTTCTCATGATTTTTCCTATTATTGTCATTTTTGTCATTTCATTTTGTCATTCTGGAGTTGTCCCATGACTCAAAGCCAAGTCCTGGGGTGCTTGGAGCAGCATTCCTGGGGCAGAGGCAAGATAGGGGAGCAGATCTCAAAGCCAGAGCATAGGGCTGCATAGAGGAGCAAGGGGGAGTGTGCGGAGGGTGTTCCAGCCCGCCGCTAATGATAGACAAGGCAGCACCCAGACGCGGGCACGGAGCTGGGCTGCGCATCTCACTGCACAGGAAGCCAGGGAGCAGGGCCCATGCTCTCCAGAGGTCCAGGCGCCTGCCCGGAAGGCAAGGCTACGCTGTGGTTAAGGAAGGCCCAGCTTCTGACTCCACCCTGGGCACCTCAGGCTGAGAAGAGACCCCTCCCCAGACATGTACATTGTGCGTGCACACACAGGCATGCACACATTCGGGCTTGTTTGCCTTTGAATTTGCTTACAGATTAGAAAGAGAGCAAGAAAGGAAGGAGAGAGGAAAGGAAGGAAGGACAGAAGAGAAATGGAGACACCCACCCATCGGACCCTATGCAATGGCAAACCTCAATGATCCAAAGAAAAAGGCTGAGGATCACTAGGCAATCTTTACAAATCAAGGGGGCACTTTCCCATCGTGCTTGGTGCGCAGAAGTACATGTCCGGGGGAAACCAACAGATAGAAGAAGAAGGTCCAATCACGGAGTGCTGTTTGGTGAGCTGAGCAGTTCATAGCAGACACTCGAATCCCTCGTTTTCACAGGTAAGTAAATCAAGACTCAGAGAGGGCAATGAACCTGCACCAGGTCACACAGCAAAGGAGTGGCAGAGTCAGATCTGAAGCCAGACTCTGAAACTTTTGAGCTAAGACTCAAAAACCATAGGCCCAGTGGAAAGCTGGGCTTAGGCCTGGAGTCTGGGGTCCTGGACTCAACTCTCGTTCAGGCCTCACTGCCTTCACGACCATGATCCTGACCGCACCTTCCATACAGAGCTGTGGCTAGAGTGGAAAAACTGGATACATAGCACATTTGGGCTTGAAAAGCTCCCGCACATTCATTCTTCTTCTCATTACCAACACCCACTGAGTGCCAAGCTCAGGTCCGGGCCCTGGGTGGACAGGCCGGGACGAGACAGGAAAGGGCCCTGGTCTACTCCAGCAGTAAAGGCAAACACGAAGCAGACACACAAGCAAGTAAATGAGATGATGGCAGAGGGCGAGAAGCGCCATGAAGGAGGGAAAACAGGAAGGCAGAAAGGAGTGCTGAGGTCGGGGTGGGGGTCGTTGGCCTGGTGAGGGGTGAAACGTGAGTGGGAAGAAGGCAGCCGCACAAGAGCTGGAGGACACTCCAGGTGGAGGGCACGGCTGGGCAAGGGCCCTCACAGTGTCCCAGCACAGCAGAAAGGTGTGGCTAGAACAGGGCAGGCAGAGGGGTTGCAAGATGAGCCGGTGGAGTGGGCGCGTGAGCGGGCAGGTGGGACAGCCGCCCGGAAGGACTGCCAGGCTGCCTCCCCACGCCCCAAGCTGCACAAATCCCTCCCTCCTGGGCCCACAATTCCCCTCCCGGCTCTGCAAGCAAGTGTGTGGGTGCAGACGACCACCGTAGACCCTGCGGCAGATGAGACCCTCCCTCAGAGGGTCCCCGAAGCCCCGTTTGCCACAACCCCAGGCCAGGAACACCCGAAACAACCAGCAGCAAGGGAGCCCACAGCAAACCGGGATGCGTTTACCCAGGGGGCTGCAACACAGCAACAGAGAGAACAGACCCCGGCATACAACGAGATGAACCTCACGGACCTAGCACGAAGCTAAAGAAGCCAGACACAGGGGCGCCTGGGTGGCTCAGTGGGTTAAAGCCGCTGCCTTCGGCTCGGGTCATGATCCCGGGGTCGTGAGATCGGGCCCCGCGTCGGGCTCTCTGCTCTGTGGACAGCCTGCTTTCTCCTCTGTCTCTCTCTGCCTACTCGTGATCTCTATCAAATGAATAAATAAAAAAAAATCTTAAAAAAAAAAAAAAA
>RCUC01107630.1:0-29029 GCA_003697995.1 Taxidea taxus jeffersonii
ACACACACACACACACACACACACACACACACACACACACCCGAAGTGGCTGGGCTCTACCCAGCAAGGCTGGCTGGGGCCCATACCAGGGAAGGCAGGGGGCAGGAGGAGCCCCAGGCCCCAGAGATGAGCCAGGGGGACCCTAGGGGCTCTCCGGCCAGCCCCATCACCCAGCATGTCGCCTGGCCTTCCCCTCCATCTGCAGTTCGAGAAAGCTCTTCCTTTCCTTAGGAGGCCCGGCGTAGACCACCAGATCCATTCTGGGCCCCAGTAGGCTCAGACACCCCCACAGTCCAATAACCTGGACTAGGGAAAGGAAACCCGCCCCGATCCTCTCCTGTCCACACTTAAACCCAGCCCAGCACCTGGGGACTGTTCTGGAAACAGGCACTGCCTGGGGCCGAATCCTGTCCAGACAGGGCCCCCTCTGTAGCCATCTGCCTCCCCTCCTTCCCTTCTCCACTGAGACCAGCCCGAGAATATCCTCCCAGCGAAGAAAGAGGCAGAGGACACTCAGGGAAAAAGCCAACTATCCCCATGAGAAGCTGCTATTAACCTCCTGGGAGGCTGGAGAGGAGGAATAGCAGGGAGTGGGGCGCTTTCCTGGCCTCCCCCGCCGTGATGGAGAGCCGGAAGGCGGCTGTCAGGTGGCAAGTGGGCGGTGAGGCGCTTGGAGTCCAATGATTTCTGCCACAAATCCCCATCACCGTCTGGCGGCTGCCACAGAGGGAGCACCTGCTGGGTGCTCAGGGGCCTCTGTGGACACGAAAACCCTTGAGAGGCCGGGGCCATGCGCACTAGCCCCATTGTACGGATGAGAAAGATGAGGCCCCGGGCAAACAGAGGCAGATCCACAAAGGTCCCACAGCTGAGAGATGCCTGCCTCCCAGGCCACATCTGTCTGAAGCTGAAGTCTGAGAGACCTCAAGACAGGTGGAGGGAGAGCGACAACAAGAGGGATCATGAGGAAGGAGACCTGCTCACTGTCCTCACCAGCAGCCACAGGGCAATGATGGCAATGGGAATTCCGGGTTGAGTGGGTCCAAAGGGCTGCAGGGAGGCAGAGATGGAGGGCGGGAGTGGGCCTGCCTCTCAGGGCTCTGGCTGCCACAGGAGGGCCCCCTAGCAGCTGGAGGAGGCTCAGCCTCTCCCCCACCTCACTACACGGCACTGTGGCCAGTGGCCGAGGCCCTTGCCCTCTCTCCCTGCCTATCCTGGGCCCAGCTTCGGAGCCAGGGAGCGCTGGCCACAGTTCGACAGCACCCATGCTTCCTGCCCAGTCGAGGCTGAGTCCACTGTGCCTACCAGTCTGGGCCTAGGATTGGGGAGCAAGTGTGAAGACCTGGGTCTTGGCCCTGGCTGTGTCGTGGTATGACCTCAGGAGAATCACTTTCCCTCTCTGGGTTACGTTTCCAAGATGGTTGAATATTTCCCAGATGGTTCTTTTTCTGGGGTTGTCATGCTCTCTGACAGTAGCCCTGGCTCAGAGAAAGCTCTTTGGAACCATCTGGAGAGCACTGATTCTGGAGTTCAAAGAGCTGGAGGGGTCGAATCCTGGCTCCCATCCATTCATTAAGCACCTTCTGGACCCACACATGGGTCCAGAAGCCAGAAATATGGGCTTGTTTGATGGCCGGTAACCCTTGACAATTCTGAATCCCTCGGTTTTCTGATCTGTAAAATGGGTCGGTGAGGACAGTGCCCCCTCACGGCGGGAGGA
Organism: Taxidea taxus jeffersonii; assembly: GCA_003697995.1. NCBI lineage: Eukaryota > Metazoa > Chordata > Mammalia > Carnivora > Mustelidae > Taxidea > Taxidea taxus. Next base: position 1,721 of record RCUC01107630.1, read on the forward strand.
AGAAGAGGCACAAATGAGACCATTTAGGAGAACTCGCCCCACAGACAGATCACTGACAGGGTCCCCTTCTTGCGGGCGCTCTGTGGTCAAAACCACTTACAGCTTGCGTTGCCTTGAAAGGAGCTCTGTGATAATCGGGCACAAAGATGATGCTCCATCTGTGTTAGGTGGGTCCTCCCCCAGCCTCCCACCCGCGGCCCTACCACTCCGTGCACTCCCCACCCTCCCCCAAGAGAGGATGTGGGCTTGGGTACTTGGAGGCTGACAGGTGGCGCAGAGCAGATCAGGTGATGCAGTTCCATCTCCTGCTCCCAAACCTTCCATGGCTCCCGATGTCCTCCAAGGGAACTCAACTTCTCCTGGGCTTTCAGGCCTTTGGGACTAGAACCCCTCCCTCTGTCCATCTTCCTCTCCCATCTTCCTCCGTTCTCCCCTCAGGGGGGCCTGCCTCCCCATCCCCACACCCCCCCACTCCCCACCCCACCCCCGACCCCTCCCGCCCTGCACTTCCTTAGAGCAAGCCCACCATAACCCCCTGGCTTACACAGGTTGTTTCTCCTGCCCCAAAGCCTGGCCCCTTGTGGGAGCTGGGGAGAGGAAGGGTTGGCCTGAGCAGAAGTTCCAAATGTGATGAGAAAGGCAGCCCCTCCTTTCCTGGTGCCAGCGCAGCCCAGTCCTGGCAGCACACCTTCGAGTGTGGCTGTCCCTCCCTGTGCCTCCCCTCCCCGGCCCCCAGATCCCACAGCTGCCCCTGGGTTTTTTCCACCCTGCTCCTCCGGAAATCCACTCAAATTTCTCCGGGGCCCAGGGAGCCGCTGGGCTTCACTGTTGATTTTTCACAAGTGATTATTGGCGGCAGAATTTGTCACCTGCACAATGAAAGGAAAATGAACCTTTCATCAGAGCCAGCCTGCGGAGGCTTCAAGAGCCCGGGAAGCTAGGTGTGGGGAGGGGAGGGGAGATGGGAGGCTTTCATCCAGCGGCTCTGCGCCAGGCCTGGAAGACAGAGACATTTCAAGCCCCTCCATCCCGTTAGAGCAGGGGGAAACTGAGGCACAGACAGCTGGAGAGAGGGCTCCCACAGCAGCTAAGGGACAGTCCTGGGCAGGGACCTCAGCCCAGCCCATCAGCTCCCTGTGGGTGCCAGCAAGGTGGGTCTCTTGGAGTTCGAGTCACAGGAGCTGAAAGAAATCCGACTGGTAATCTGGCTCAAGGCCTCCTCCACTTCACAGACAGACTAGGCCCACCATGGGGCAGTGACTGGCCAAGGACACACACAGCAAGGTGTCACAAGGTGGAGATTAGATCTCAGAGCTCCCGCCCTCAGGCCAGCCCCCTCCCTCTGTCCAGGAACCCTCAGGCATGAGGGAGCCCCAGCCCAAAGGTCTAGAACACACATCCCCTTCCCTGCCTCCCCCTCCCCCTTCTCTCGCCACAAAACCCTGGGCTCTGGGATCCCAACTCCAGGATACTTGCAGGACCACTTGAGCCTCAGTTTCCCTTGAGGGAACGGAATTCCCACCAGCCCACTGTTCGGTCTGCGGTGACAACTAGCTGTCCAGGGCCTGGCACAGAAGATGTGCACCTCCGAGCCCCACCAGGCTGCCTCCGGCCTGAGGTTTCTGTCCATCCCTCAGCCCCCATGGCTCTGGGCCCGTGGTTTTTCCTCCTCTTCCCCTTCCCCCACATTGGCCAGCTTCCCCCTGCTGCTAAGCCACCCTGCCCCCTCCCCAGTGCTCCTGCTAACTCCAGCTGCCAGCCAGGGAGGGAGGGAGCTTCTCTTCCAGGCCCCCCCAACCTGCCCCGCTCCCCCAAACCTCCAAGCCCCACCCTCTGCTGCGCCCCTCCCCCCTCTAGATCTCCCCAACCCCCCTCTCCCAGCTCCTTGGGAGATCAGCCTCCCTCCCTCAAGCCAGTCAACCAGAGGGTGGGCAGAGCTGGGCAAGGGAAGGGGCGAGGACGAGGACGGGGAGCACCTGCCATGGGGACGGGCCAGGGGCTGGGAGCCACACTGAGCTCCCACCCCCCACTGCGTGGCAGCCCAGCCACCAGGCCCCAGGGTTGTCTCCTGGACCCAGTGACAGGCACCTTCCTGCACCGGGCGGGCCGGCTGCAGCCGCCGCCACCACCACCGCCACAAGACACACGCGCAAAAACGCAGCAGACAGCTCGCACCCTCCTGCCCGTCTGCACAGCCTCACGCGCACACGTCCGTCGCTCCCCCTGGAGCGCTATAGCCGCCACAGAAGCCCCTGGCACTGCTGGCTCTCAGGGGCCCAGGAGGGACAGAGTCAGGAGCAGACAGACAGACAGACTGGCTCAGGGTGCTCCTGTCGCAGCCCGGTAAACTCTGCCTCCGCCTTTCCCCAGCGAGCTGCCTTTCTCTCCCGCTCCTCAAGCTGGTGCCTCCCCGGTGGGGGGTAGCAGGGGAGGAGGGCAGGGAGGCCCTGGTCACATCACCACCCCCACCGCACCCCTGGAAAACTCCACAGGCCCTCGCATTCAGGGGAGGCCCCAACTCCTTAGCATGGCCTTCGGGGGTCCTCCTGAGCCGACCCCTGCTGCCCACCTCCTCGGGGCCTCACCCAGCCCCGCCGCTCCAACAGCGGGCCCTCCCACCTCCCTGCTCCCCCCCTCTTCTCCCCAGTGGAGCAGCGGGGGTTTAGGGGCGAGCCTGAGTGGGAGTCCCAGCGTTACCACTCCTGAGCTCTGACCCAACCTCTCGGATCTCTGTGTTCCCATCTGTAAGGTGAGACCGTCATGGTACCTGCCTCCCTGGGCTGTGGGATTCGTTCACGGGAGACCCTTAGAACAGCACCTAGCCCCTAATAAGCCCTCAGTGTGGGCCACCATCACCTCCCCTGGCACCCCCACTGTACCCTCTGCCAGGACCCCCTCTCCCTGCCCCCTCATGGAGGTTGAACTGGCCTGTTACCCGTCCACACCGCCTCCCAGCTCCGCCAGACTGTGAAGCGCAGCCTAGCCATCCCCGCTCTTTACACCCTCTTTGCCTGTCACTGTGCAGTTTCCGCTGCCAGGAAACCTGCTCTGCTCTTCCCTCTCCATCACCTTCACTAGCCACCTCCTCCGGGAAGCCCTCCCGAGATGCTCTTTGTGGTGGCCCTGGGTGGTGCACAGGCTGGGGACCCAGGATGATCTGAGTCTGCTCCCTGACTGTGTGAACTTGGGCAAGTTGCTCCACCTCCCTGAGCCTCAGCTCCTCATGTAGAAAATGGATCAATAAATGCCAAAGTCCCCGGCACACAGTAGGTACGCAGATAAACCCTGAGGCACATACCTCTTCCCCCATGAAGGGCCCCCCAGTCCTTCCTTGACTCCTGGACTTGGCTGTGGCTCACCTGTGGCATGGAACTGCCCCCCCCCCCACCCTGCACTGCCCCTGGTGTAGCGCTGAGCATTTCACATCTAGAACCCTCTACAGGCAAATACGACAGCCCATCCTTCCTGGGCTGGGGCTCCCATGCCAGGCCGCTGGGTCCTCCATGCAGGGTCAGGACTGAGGGCTGGCAGAAGTCGGAGCGGAAAGACTGTCCAAGCTGCATCTGGGGGCAGGGGTGGGGTGGGGGCACCAGCCTGGCCAGGGCACCCCTTCAGGCCCTCAGAGGCCCTGGCAGCTGCTCAGTCCCTGCCCCTCTCCACCTCCCACCTTCCTCCTCTTATTTCTCTCCGGAATCGCTTTTCCAAAAGTTCATTTTGAAAGAAATCGATTTCCAAGCTCTTGGAGAAGCAATTTGATTTTTCATCTGGAAGAAATGATGGTTAAGGAAAAGTTTGGAGACTTAATCACCATGGAAGGCCATGGAAATAAAGAATTCCTCTGCCCTTGGCCAGAGACTGCAGGGCCCATGAGCAGCTCTCCCTGCGACAGTGGAAAAACAGGTATGTCCAGGAAGGCGTGGGCACGGCCTAGGCACACACTAGGCACGCGCACACGTGTGTGCACACTGCCCACATACACACAGCCCCCACTCGGTGAACAGCGCGCACCCACCTCTCAGGGGGCCTTGGCCACCTCTCTGCAGCCCCCTCAGCTGTGCGGGCCAGCGGGGGGTACAGTCAAACTCCCTCTACCCCCGGGTCTCTCTGCCTCTACTCACCCCAAACCCCCAGGCATGCTGCTCCGGGACCAATCTCACCTTCGTTGTTTCTGGAAGGGGCTGACTTCCATGCTCATTGCAAAAGCGCTGACATCCACCGCAGACCCCTCGGCTTCATTCCTCAGCCTCCACGGGCTTCCGATCGCCTGGCTGGACGAAGATCACAACCCAAACCATGGACACAATAACCTCCCCTCCGGCCGCTGGAGCCCAGCTGTGCTCGGTATCCATCTGCCCCCATGGCCCCCGACAGACCGGGCAGCTCCTGGGCCTGAGCCTGGGTTGGCACCCTCCATGTCATCAGGGAACACACGGAGCTCAGAGAGGCTGAGGGACTCACCCAGTGCTGCACAGTTGGTAAGTGGCCATAGACAGGCACGTACACACGCACGTATGCACATACGCACGCTAGTCACCAGGCCTCTGACCTACTATCATCCATTCTTTTGCATCTGGAAGATTCCTCTTTGAAGTCATGATATCTGATACTCTAAGGCAGAGAACCCCCAAATTCCTTGAGTCTGGGGCCAGAAGAAACTCTAACCCCAATGTCTCTACTATTTGAAGCCCCTTTATGAAATTATTGCCTGGGGTTATTGGGCCTAGAGAGCTTACCTGCCGTCTCCCATCTCCTCTGAAGGTCACAGCAGTGTGACAGCCTAGAAAGGGCTAAGCCCTACCATCACCGAGGCCAGGGTCCAGATCCCAGCCCCACCACGTAGCTGTCCTGGGGTTGGCCATGGGCTAATTTGCTTCCTGGGGCCTTGGATCCTTAGGATGGAACCAGGGCCAGTGAAGGGCTATGCCCTCGTGAGGGCGGGGGACTAGCCAGTGGGTGGATAGACGGTCCTGCCCCGGACTGCCCCAGCGGGGGGGGGGGGGGGGCAGCCGTGCACGAGGCACAGCTCTGGGGACCAACCAGGCCCTCGGCCCAGATTCCCGGCTCCTGCCCCAGTTTGGCAGACCGGCCTACTTCTGCTCAAGGATGCCTGGAGGTTCTGGAGAGGCTCCCTAGGGGCCCTGCCCATCTCCACCTCCGGCCTCAACCCCATCCTAGACCCACACGCCTGACGCCCAGCTTTGCACAGGGTAAGCCTGGGCAGGGGAGACCCCTTCACGGACCTTCCTCCTTCCCAGGTACATCGGATACCTTGGTCCCCTCCCCCTCCCCTCATCCACCAGAGAATCACCTGGCATTTGTGCCCAGGGGGGTGGGGGGGGTGGTCACCGACGCATGTGAGGCTCTGCATGGGAACACGTATGAACCCACGCTGGGCTTACATCCCCCCCCTCTCACCACTACCGACTTCTGCTAGCGGCTTTCTCCAGCCCGGAACATTTCAGACTCACCACCTTCAGGGTGTGATTATGCCCACAGAAGTTAAGGCTCAGCTTTTGAGTTTCTAAATAAAAGTCTGAAGCTTGGTTCTGCACGCAGCCCAGGGAGGAAGGAGATGCTCGCCCAGTCGGTGGGCACAGAGGAAGCCCGCGCTTCCTGAGATGCCGGATCAGGTGGGGGAGGACAGGCAGTTGAGAGTTAAGTAGCCATGGGGCTCCTGCTCCCAAGAGATACTCCTGTGGGTTCTGGGACCCCAGGAGTTCCCCTAGCTCTGCCCCCCAGGGGCAGCAGCCAGCAGTCAAGAGCCCTCCTGGTGGAAGGACACAGCGCCCGGAGGGCATGGCAGCCCCCACCAGCCACATCCCTGCCAGGGAGCTGCTGTCCCACTGTCCCCGCCAGAGCCCGAGGCCCAGACACACCCCGGGAGAGCAGGTGAAAGGAGAACTCGATGCACCTGCGCAATCCCTTGTCTAGAAGGGAGCAAGCAGCAGAAGCGTAGAAACAGCAGGAACGGAGTGGAGGCAAGAAATAGAGGACGTTTAGTTCCTGTAAATGTCACGTGAAGTCGTGGCCTGAAGAAGTTTGCTGCTGGGACCGTGACCTCAGCTGGGGGGTGAGGGGATCGTGGACACCCTGGGCCCAGCAGCTGAGTGAGTGAATGCCCACAACCCACCCAGCATGGGCTGGGGAGCATCCTGAGGCCAGCCCAGGTCACCCGAGGGGCTGCAGGGGCTGGGTGGTCCCCCCCTCCCCACTTTCCTCTCCTTCCTCACCACCTGTCAGCCCTTCTGGTGATGGCACGCCCTGAGGGCTGAAGGGGTGGGACACCCAAGCCCCTAATCCTGTCATTAGTGATAATTACTCCAGCCGGTACCAGGGGAGCCGGAGGGGATGGCCTTGGCACCCACCCCGGGCATCTGCCCATCTGCCCACTGTGTCAGAATGCCAGGGATCCCTGTTAGGCCCTCCTGCCGTGGCTGTGGCTGTTGCGGGGCAGAAGGCCCATGGGAGGTGGGGCGGGAGGCAGGCAGCTGCGGCCCAAGCACTTTCCCAGGGCCACCCTCAGTCTCCTGGGGATTCACCCCTTCCGCCTGCCCCAGAAGCCTCTCCCTCTCTTCTCAGGGTTCTCCTGTGGCCTGAGCCTAGAAACCTGCCTCTGCCCCTTGCTGTACTGCTTCTGCCTCCTGTTGGCTGTGTGACCCCAGGGAAGTTGCTTCCTCTCTCTGGGTGTTTCCTCCTCCCTTAAACCAGGGGCTGGATTTGATTGCCCTCCAGCAGCTTCATCCTGCAAACCCTCTTCCCACAGGGCTTGTGTCCACCTGCAGCCCTAAGGGTCCTATTGCTTCCTTCCCTTCTCCCTTTACCACCCCCCACCGCCACTCCACTCCCTCCCGCTTCTGTCCCCCTCCTCCCCTGCCCTCCCTTCCCGTTTCCTTTCCGGCCCTGCTCCCACCTGCCAGCAGTCTCCTCTCTCCCTGTCAATTAGACCGGCTCTGGCAGGGCGCTCAGAGAACAGGCTAGGGCACCCAGCTGGAAAATTGGGTGTCGGCGGCTGCCTGGAATCCTAATGCCCCCGGCCCTGCCCTCCTCCCCTCTCCCCTCTCCCTGAGCTGCTGGCTGGGGATGATCCCGCTCCCCTGCTGCTCCGCCTCCTCGAGGCCTGTGGGCACCTTTCACCCCCCCTCAATGGGAGTCAATGCCCCACTCCACTCCCCTGCACCCCACCAAGCTCCTCTGTCCCCTCCCTTGAGTTCTGGCTATCTGGCTATGGGCAGAATCCAAAGCTTGGAGGAGAGAGCACTGGGCTGGTAGTCCCGAGAGTGGCCTCCCTGCCCATCCCACTCTGGGCCTCACTCTGCCCATCTGTAAAACGAGATTCCTCCTCAAAGCCCCACTGCGTGGCCTCCACACCTTTCAGGTTTTTGGCCAAAGCAAGCGGCCGCTGACAGTTGACTCTGAACCTGCTCTGGTGGCTGGCCTCATCGTTTATTTTGTTCTGTTTTTACTAAGAATGGGTTTCTCACAGACCTTCCCTCTGTCCTGGGGACCACCTCCTGCCTGGCCCCCAAGCAGACAGTGTTTGTGTGCCTCCTGGGGCCCCCTAGGCTCCCTGACTCTGAGCCCCACCCCAGGGTGGGGTGGGGGCACACAGGTGACCCCAGCACCCCCTCCGTCCTCCTGGGCAGCCCAGGAGGGTACCTCTGGCTGGAACTAGAAGATGCGCTTTCCCCTCCCCCGACCTGCTCCCATCTGAAGCCAACACCCCCCCGCCCAACCCTGTCTCAAGGGCCCAGCCCTGTGTGGGCTCCTCAGACCAGGATATGTCAGACATTGGCAAGGGGCGAGGACACTGATGGTTAATCCAGCTCGGTGGGTTTCTTTAGTAATTCATGTTACTTTTCATAATGAGTGCTCAATTAGCCAGGTAATAAGTAACCCTAGTGAGTAGCCTCTTAGTGTCCTCAGAACGTACAGTCCCTCAGCCGGTAGGGCCTATGCAGGACCCCAGGGGACCTCCCATCAGTCCAGACTCCAGCAGCCTTCAGGGAAGAATCCTTATCAAGTGCCAGCTGTGTGCCGGGTACATGCTGGGACTCTGGGGACATATCGAGGAACCCGACAGACAAGTCCTCTAATTAGAAAAGAAGATCATTTCAGAGTATAATGGAAGGAAACCTAAGAGTGAGGGGATAGTGACTTGGGGCAGGGTCAGATTCGAGAGCTCTGGGAAGACACCCAGGGGATGGGGACACTGAGAAAGGGCCCCGAATGATGACAAGCCAATATGCAAAGGTTTGGGGCTTGTCATTCTAGACCGAGGGAACAGCGTGTGCAAAGGCCCTGAGGCTGAACATGTGGTTTTCTGAGTCACGGGCAGCCAGTGCAGTTGGGACCCAGGGCAGTAAAAGACAGAATCTAAGACACAATCTAAAAGACACAATCTAAGCTAGACCATGTCTTGCCTGGTTGACCCTAGAAATTATGGACAATGCATTCTAAGCACAAAAAGAAGCCCTTGGAGGTTTTAAGTACAAGAGAAGTGTCTCCTTTTGTTCATTTTAAATGATCTTGATATTCTGGCTGCTGGCACAAAGTGGGTAGATAGGGATGGTGTGGCAAGAATAGAAGCTGGGAGGCCAGTCCAAGGGATATGCAGTGATGTGGGCAAGAGACACTGGAGGCCAAAGGGGTTCTGGCCATAGAGTATCATGGGGTGAGGTTCTATCCACGACAGTGGGAAGCACTTTCCAGGACCCTCTGCCTGCTTCCCACTTCTGCTGCCCCGCCCCCCTCCAGCTCTATACCTTGGTTCTTTTTAATTTCTTCCTTCTACCAAAGTTCTGCCTCCTCTTACATCCAGCCTCCAGCAGGGAATTCAGGCGTTTCTCAGCTTTGTCCAGTTCTGCAACTGCCCTGCTGGGGAATGGAGGGGAGGCAGAGGGGCATTCAGGTCCTGGAGGAAAGGAGGTACAAGGAGCAGAGCCCCCCACCCCGGGAGGGTGTCTAGTCCAACAGTAGCACTTATAAAAAACAACTAGACCTTTCACACCACAAAGGTTGACCTCCAGCTGTTCTTTCTCCGGGAACTTATTATGCTAAGAGTGACCGAAGAGTGACCTCCTCGGCTTTGAGTCACTTCACAAAAGTCCTCGTCCTACTACCCGAGTCTCGGTGATATCAGGGTCCAGAAAAGGACGCAGCCCTGGAAGCGAGGAAAAAGGCAAGCCACACAATGGGAAGAGATATTTGCAAACAGGAGTCCATTACCAATCAAGGTCAGAGAAGGAGATAACCTAAGAGCACAGTGGAAGAGTGACTAGAATGAGCACTGAGCAAAAGGGGAAGCCCACGAGGTTCCCAGAGACGGGAGCAAGGGCTTAGCTTCATTATCAGGATCACATGGATTACCAGTGTATGCCCCTCCCCCGGAGGAAATTAAATGAAACAGCTAGACCGAATGGAGGGCTGCAAGGAGGCAGCACAGTAAGAACTTTCGCGATCGGTTGGCGGACGGATGTGGAAATCAGGGCAAGGACTAGGAAGGCTCTCTGATCATAAAGCTGAACGTCCACACCCCCTCTGTCTGAATGATTCCTGCCACGGTGAAGAACCATCAGGAGCAAGCACATAGGCCCCCCAAGACCTGCGGAAGGACTTCATACTAGCTTGATTCCTCGTGGTCTGATTCTGAAACAACCCACATGTCAGTCAGGAGGGGAAGGGCTGAATAAATGGTGGTATATTTCACAGCCGGGAGAACAGGCCATGTACAGCACACTCAACACGGCAACTCTCGCAGACACACTGCTGAGGGAAGGCAGCCAGACCCAGATGACCACATACTACACGATTCTGTTCATCGAACATTCGCACGAGTTAGGAGTCGAGAGAGCCGCGGTCCCGGCAGGGCAGCCAGAGACCCGAAGGGGACACGAGGGGCTTCGTGGAAGGCTGGTCACAGACCGTGTCTTCCCCCAGAGGGCTGTGTCGTGAGCATGTTCACCTTGTGAAAAATCTCACATTTTGATCTGTGAACTTTCTCTGTGTGTGTGTGTGTGTGTGTACATATATAGTAACTTCAAATGTGTTAACTTAAAAAAAAAAGAAAACACTGAAGCAGGGTTTCGATGGAGAGGTCATAGGCATTCCCTATCCCCACAGGACATTGGTGTGTGACCTTCCATACCTTTTTCTATGCAATTGTATAGCTTGGTTGGATTTAAAACACACGCGCGCACACACAACCGGGATTCTGCCATATTCTATTGGGTTGTTGTTTTTCCTATAATAGAAGCTCTCAACCTTGGCACTACTGACATCCGGGAGGGGATCGCTCCTTGTTGTGGGCTGTCTTCTGCACTGGAGGGCGTTCTGTAGGGTTATATCCCTGGCCTCTAGCTGCCAGGGTTGTTGCTCCCAACACCGACCATCAGAAGTGGCTCCGTGGCCGCAAGTCCCCGGAGAGTACAGTTGCCAGATAAAACACAGGCCATCCAGTTAACAGGCACCATCTGAGATTTTTCTGACTTTAAAAAAAGTATGCATTGTTTATCTGAAATTCAAATCTAACTGCTTGCCCTGCGTTCTCATTTGCTTCATCTGGCAACTTACTGCGGGGACAGAATCGTTCGGGTTGAGAACCAGCGGCACCTCCCGTGTGGCCGGGTCCCTCTCAGGACACGAGGTCACCCCTCATTCTCTGCGACGGCTCTGTTGGGTTCCCTGGCACAGAACGGGCCCTGACTGGTTGGACCCTCCGTTCTGATGGACGTTTTGCTTGCTGTCCGTCTCGGGGTTTCCGCGGCGGGGAGCCGAAACCGGGCTCAGTCTCGTGTTCGGCACGGCAGGAAGCGGGAGTGCCTGGGGTTCCTGGTGCAGCAGCAGCCTCTTCCGCCTTTCTGCGGGCTCCGCCATCGTCTCACAGGTGTCCCCCCAAGCCAGCTGTGTCCCAAGGCCTCCCCGGAACGCCCGCTGGTTCTTCCTGCCGTTTCCTTGGCTGGGGCTGGTCACGTGCACACTCCCGGCCTATCACTGGCAGGGGCTGCGGTTCCCCCTTCGACCAATCAGGAGCACCCGTGGTGGTGGAGGTTCCCACTCCTGTCGCCGGGAGGGCGTGGATACTGTTGGGAGAGGACGTGCGGGGTGCACGTGGGCAGCGAGCACCACTCAGCTCACTCCGAATTGACCTCGTTGCTAATACTCCCATCTACACCGGGAGTATCAAGCAGAGGGCTCAGATCGCGGGCCACCGCCTCGCCGCCATCTCCCCCTTCCCCAAGCCCTTCAGTACAGGCCTCTGCTCTTAGACACTAGAGACGCTCTAACCCAGGCCTGCTGCCACCTCCCTGCCAGCTCTTGTGTGTCCCCCTGTGGCTTCCTTGCTCCCCCTCAAACAAGCCAAACCCCACTCGGCCTCAGGGCCCTTGCATCTGCTGCTCCCTGTCCCTAGATCAGAGTCCAGGGCACCTTCTCACCAGTCAGGTCCCTGCTCAGACAGCATCTGGTGACAGGCCTCCCCTGAACACCCCATCAAATGCAGCCTTGTTTCCCCACCTTGGGGTCTCCTTTCCCATTGTTGCCAGAGGCCAAATGCCTTCTGGACCTAGGCTAATCAACAGTCTCTTCCCACTTGGAAGGTCACCTCCTTGAGGGCCAGAGCTGCTGGTAACTGCTGTGTCCTTGGGGCCTTCTGGGAGCAGTTGGTGGCAAAGGGAGGTTCTCTGCTCCCCCGACTGAACCAAGCAGGAGAGGACGCGCCTCTGTGTACCACATGAGTAGAAGCTGGTCCCCTACCCACAGCTACAAAATCCAAACACTCAGAAAAAGAAACCCCTTTTCTTTACCTATTTGGCAGCAAACCTGACCCAAATTGTTAGACTCTTTAAAGTCTTTGTTTATCTTACTGTGAGTATGGATGCAGTTTGCTGAAGAAGTCGTGTTTTGTTAGGGGGCGATCTTGGGCTGGGCTCCCCAAAAGCAGAGCCAGAGATAGGACTTGGGTACAGGTGGTTTATGTGGAAGGGGATGCCAGGAAGCGGGAGGCAGGGACTGGGAAGAATGTGAGGGACAGGGAAAAGCCCAAAAAAAGGTCATTGTTGGGGTCACTGCAGAGGACCATGGGGCATGGTCGACCCCTCTACGAGGGGTCCTCTGGGACCTCATAGAAAGGACTAGAGGCATCTGAGCACTCACTCAGCTGCCCTTGGGCCCTATCAGGTAAGAGTGCCCCCAGAGGCACTCACTCCCCAGAACTTCCCAGCTGCCCTTGAGGGGGGCCACTGTCTGTAGGCTGTTGAAATCAGAGGGGGCTGAAGACCTCATGGAGTCACCAGCATGAAGCACCCCCACGCCTTGCGAGAGAACACCCCAGAGTGGGGCATACACACCAAATAGCTAAAATCTAGAACACGTCTGGCCCCAAAGGTTTCAGGTTCCTAGGACAGATCGCCAGGTTCCAGGAGTCACACTGAAGAGAGTCCCATATGGACTTTTGGATATTTTGATTTGGCCAAGAGCCCTCTGAACCGGCTGTCTACATCACACGCTCCCTCTGACCAAGTGTGAATACAGTCCATCTACCCCCACAGAGGACAACGCGATGGTAGCTTGGTGGTGACAGGACAGGCAGACACTTGTGTGTGTGCCCTGTACTGGGTACTGTTCTCAGAATTTTTGCTCACCGAGACTACAGATGAATGCTGTTTGTTTGGGTTTTTCTCCTCAATCTTTTTTTTTTTTTCAGGTGAGTTAACACCCAAAGAAGGCACAAGGTGCTGAAGGGACAGATCTAATCCACGCATGCTGGTAAGTCCACGGCAAGAGTCCAGCCCAGGTAGCTTATTAACCATGGTGCCACACGGTCCCTAGTGCTACAACAGTCTTTTCCTTCTCACCAATCTTCTGAACGAAAAAGGACAGTTCATGGTCTGACTTCGCATTTTTTAAAAGATTTTATTTATTTATTTGAGAGAGGAAATGAGAGAGAGAGAGCATGAGAAGGGGAGAAGGTCAGAGGGAGAAGCAGACTCCCCGTGGAGCCGGGAACCCAATGCGGGACTCCATCCTGGGACTCTGGGATCGTGACCCAAGCCGAAGGCAACCGCCCAACCAACTGAGCCATCCAGGTGCCTATGACTTTGCATTTCTCTATGGTCACTTTATCAGTTAGAATTAGGCATGAGGACAAAGACCAGAGACCTAAGCTAGAAATGTATTGCTCAAGTAAAATCTCGAGCTTGGCCTTCTAGGGCTGACATGGCCACTCTACTCCACAGTGGCATCACCCAGCCTCTTTTCTTGTTACTTGCTATGTATGATCTCTTGCTCCCAGGATCTCACAGTACAGCATGGCTGCCAGAGCTCCGACCATCATGTCCTGTCTTCCAGCCAGCAGAAGGAAGGAAGGATAAAGGAAAAGGAGACAAAGAGCACCTATCAGCTATCTTTTCAGGAAGGTTCCGGGAATCTGCTACTTCTCTCTGGCCAGAACTTGGGCACATGGCCTCGCCTCGATGTGAGGCTAGGGAGTGTTTTTATTCTAGATGACCCTGTGGCCAGCCAAAAATCAAGGATTCTGCTCCTATGGAAGAAAGGAGGGTGGACATTGGAGGACAGCTAGTGATCTCTGCCACCCTGGAAAATTTCTTGGCCATTTTCATTTTACCACCTAAGAATTATCTTTCCAGTACTCTCCTTTTCCTATCATATGGGTTACCCTTGTCTTATTTTAAGTTATCCTTCATATGGGGGACTCACTACTTACCAAACAATCTGTAACAGCAATGCTTGGCCCTGAAGATTTATGTCAAAATCAGATGGGTGCAGCCTAGCACCAGACCAAAGGCTGGCTTCCTTTCCTTGAAGTCAGGGGTTTCCTGATGCTGGAGGGTCTCACAATCTCCTGGAGTGCTAAGAACTCAGAGGCTGGGCTCATCGAAAGGCAAGGAGGGCCTGCAACTTTGTGCTTTTGCCAAGTCCCCCCAGAAGGAAGGACGCCCACTGAAGTTTGAGGTTGCCCTAAGCCGAATTCTCCATACCGTCATTCACGTCCTCCTCTCTGGGAGCAGCGCATGCATGGCTGGGCTCCCCATCTCCTTCGACAGCCCCCCCCCATGCATCTTTGCATCTCCCAGAGACAAATGAGGTCTCTCTTGAGCCTTCGCTTTGCCAAGCTACAAAGCCTCATCCTCTCACCTGTCCCTTGCCTGAGGAAGGTTCCCAAACCCTTCCAAATGGGATCGTTTTCTGCAAACAGACCGCAGTAGGTCTCGCCAGGTCAGGTACGGGCAGGACAGAAGAGCACAGAAGCTTCGCCTCCCCCAGCCTGGACTTGTGCTTCTGTGCATGTGGCCCATGGTTGCCCCCAGGCCTAGAAGCGGCTCTGTCAGCATGTGAGCCGACAGGGAGCACACACTGCCACGTCCAAGAAGAGCAGCAACACATCCACGGCCTCTCTCTGCGTTTGGCTGCGAGGAACACAGACCCCCGATGCTAGGGAGCTCCAAAGAGACGCTGTCTTACAAGTAGGCGGTGGCAGGCGGGTCCAGGCCCCATGGGACCCTCAGCTCTGCCATTTCTTCAAACACAAGCTTCATGCCCCTTCTCCTTGGCCTTCCCTGGGTGTCGGCTTAGCTCCCAGGGAGGGTCCTCGTGGCCACAAGGGTGGAGGGGTTCCAGTATCTGTGTCCAGTTAGATCCAACAGGGTCTTCAGAGGAGGACGGAGACCCCCCCCACCCCGAAAGCCCACCGGCAGGTGTCTGCTCCCTGGTGGGAACCCGGTACCATGACCATTCCTAAACCAATCACTGGCAAGGGGGGTAGGACCACCACACAGTGGCCTCAGCCCAGTCCAGCCTGGCCCCGGGCTGGGGACCCTGTCCAGTGCTATGTGTTGGTGGGGAGGGTTTACTTGAATGAAAGGAGAGGGATCTTTACAGGAAGGTAGAGGGGAGAAAGGGAGGTCCAGCGGGGAAACCCCAGCAGAGAGAACAGCGTGCCCAGGTGAAGAGCCCGCTCAGCCTGATTGGGGGAGGCAGTGGGTTTCTTTCCCCAGACCCGGGCACAACCAGATGCATGCTCCCCACAGTCCCTCCCTCCGGGCACCTGCAACAAGGGGAGGGACTGGGGGCTCACTAAAGAGGCGGAGGTGGGGAGGCCAGTCTGGAAGCTGGAAGCTGCAGCTGATCACTCCAGGGGAAGGTCCCCAGAGGGAGTGTTGTCCACGGAAGGGATAGTCAGCTCGGAGAAGGGCTTTCCAGGTAAAGTCTGCAGCACCGCCTGTGGCAGTGAGGGGACAGCTCAGAAAAGACCACCTGTGATGTTGACTGGGACAGCTGAGTGGTACCACTTAAGGCGAGGCAGGAGGTCTAGGGGGGGCGAGTCGGGGGTGTAGGGATCTGGGCCGGATCTGTAGCTGAGAGTCATCAACAGGTGGACGGTGTCTGAAGCCCTGGGGCCCTGGAAAGGGCATGCCCTGAAGAATCAATGAGCGGACACTTTCTGCGCACTCATGCCTTTCTCCAGATATTAAAGGGGTCCAGCCAACATCAAAGATACAATCTGTAGGAATTCACGATCCAGCCAGAGGCAGGCAGGGAAGGAGAGGAAGGAGCTAGGTGGTAGGAGGCCCCCCCTGCCGAGCAGCCACCAGCGCCCACCTCTCCACGCCCCCAGAGCTCCCCTTTTCCTTTTCTCCCACCCCCAGCTTCTCTGCCTTGCCAGCTCCTGACACCTCTGGGACCTGTTTCTTTTGGACAAAGCATATTGTTTCCCTCGCTGCATCACACCCTTCTCCATTTGGCTGATATTTCTGGACAGCCTGGCTGGGCCAGGCCCAGTGGGAGTGCTTCCCAGCACTCCCCTTACTCAGTGAGGTCGGTGTGGCTGGCCCCATTCCACAGAAGTGGAAACTGAGGCCCTGGAGGTCCGATGAGCCCTTCTGAGTCTCAGCGCCTGGGCCACCATACTCCTTCCCTTTTCAGGGTCACCCCTGCTGGTCATTTCCACCCTTGGCTCAGAGCCTGGCCTGGAATAAGTCATCATCTATTGATGGGTATCAGGAGCAGCCAGGCCTGAGGCAGTGACATGAGCTGAGGGAGTCTGGCCTGGTCTATACAAATCAGTGTTTGCTGAGCCTCGATCCCCTTGTCTGTATACCAGGCCAAAGAATAACTCTGTATCTCACTCGCATGCTGCAAAGATCTAATGACCGGGTGATGTCTGTCTCGCGGTACTGTTGGGAGGTCTAAATGGTGAGCATTGTGTGCAAACACATAGTAGGTGCTTTGTCCCAAAGGTGAGGTCCTCCGGGGCAGGAGCCATGGACCACTCACACCCTCCCCCACCAGAGCTGCCAGTGGCAGGCTGGGCACAGTGACAGCTCAGGCACTAACTGTGGGGGTTGGTTGGTAACTGTAAAAGGGACATTGTTGGGGTGACTTCAGGTCCAAAGCCAGGAGGATGGTCCCTAGGCCAGAAAGGGCTGGGAAGGGGGGCACCCAGGGACCAAAACTGGGGGGTGCAGGAACACCAGAGAAGTGGAGGGAGGAGGAGGGAGCAGTTTCTGGGCACGAGACAATGAGCAGATGAAAGAGGGGACTCCAGAAAGGATTGCCACAAATCCTAAATGCAATCCTGGTGTCCTTCTAGAGAGCGAGGGAAGAGCGGCATCCTCTTTCCTTGCTATCTGATGGCTGGACTGGGCTTTGGGGAATGGTAGTTGCTGCCGAGACCAAGCCACGCGAGGCCCCATCAGGTACTAGGGTTACGTTTTGCCATAAATCCTCACCTAAAGACTGTGAAGGGAACTTCAGAGGCAGTTAAGGGATGGCCCCGTCCAGGCAGCCCTCCCATCCCTGGCCCTTCCTGGTGTGCTGCCTCAAGGCCACTGTCCTCCCCCGGCATCTCTTGGCTCCCAAGGGACAAGGCCGAGTCTCCTCTTATGCGTCTACACTGCAGATGCCGGCCAGGACCCGTGCCCCTAATGGCACACAAAGCAAGGCTGGTGGATTCACCCTTGGAGTAAGACACTAGGCAGACCTCGGGCTAGGGGATTCTGCTGAGCGGCAGAAGAGGGGAGATAAATTATCCATTTTTTACTTAGCTGAAAAAGGCACCACTAGGACAACACCGTGAATGTGACCTGCCTTTCTGACCTCCCCTTCTCCCCACCCCTCCCTCCCTCAGGAACCAACTCCATCATCCCTCTTCCCTGGGAGATGAAATTCAGACCCTCCCAGTACTGGGCCCAAGCTGTGTCATCTTTGCTTCCAACCCTGCCCCTCCTTGCACGGGGCATTCCCTCCTCTGTGACCAACTTACACCCACCCAGACACAAAAAGCAAAACCATTTCCTCATTTGACACCATTTGTAGAGCCTTCTCCTCCGAACAGCAGGCGGGTCCTGCACCATCGGCCGCCCTCAGTGAGCTCCGGGAGCCCTGAGCCTGGGTGCGCCCCTGGTGTTGGCAAGGCCTGGGCCAGAGCGCACAGGGGAGCTCAGATCCCATAGTCTAAATATTTAATGATATTCTAAATAGTTAGAAATCAAGCTAACAACTGTTGTGCCTTGACACAAAGGTAACTTCCCCATGACCTTTGACAGATGTGAACTTCAAATTTTTTGGACTTATGAATGTGATGGCCCAGGAGAGGGAGCCCCCTTTCCCTGGCCCTGGGCACACCCCCTTCCCTTCTCTCCCTCAGCACTAGCCCACAATTTCAGTGATCTCATATGGATGCCTATAATCCCCCAACCCACACCTCCAAGTCTGTCTACACCCCACCCCAAACACACACACACACGCACGCACACACACACGCACACACACACACAACTACCCTTGACCATCTCTCCTGCTGGAGGCAGCACAGTCTGCCCTTGGGAGGACAGAGCCTGGAAGTAGGTCTAGAGCCAAACTAGGCAGACAATGGTGGGATCCCAAGTACTCAGAGAAGGGTCTAGAAGCAGAGACGCCCTGCAGACTTGTTGACCTTGGGGCTAGGGCCAGACAGAGCAGGCCCTCTGATGTGCATAGCCCGAGCTAGGGCCCCTCTTGAACCTAGACCCGTCTGCCTCCTCCCTTTCCCATCTCTGGGCCTGGGTCAAAATATTCTAAGATCCGACCTCCATCCTCCCAGGTCATGCAATACTCCCTGGGGCCCGAGAAGGCTCTCTCCATCCCCTCTTTTCTGGACTTCATTCTTCTCACCTTTAAATGAAGGATCCCTAACAGAGAGCTCAGCAGTCACCAGGATTTTAACACCAAGAATCAGAATGCAGGCTCTGGCGGGCCTTGGGACATCTTCATGGACATTCAAGACTAGGGACTGTCACAGGCCTTGGCTTCTTTCAAAGCTGGCCTGCCTTCCACTCTCTGCTGGCCTATAGGTCGGGAGGTCCTGCAGTGCCCTCTGCCTTGGCCTTGGGCTTGTGACCCTTGCCCTGAGGGGACATCTGGAAGAAGCTATCTAGAGGAATGCCAAGCTTGGGGGAGCCGTGGGGCAGGGTGGGGGGGCGAGGCTCTATCCCAGCCTGACCTTGATGCGCTGTACCAGCTGGAGGAAATTTCTATTTTGGATCCTGTCCCCCAAAACGTACAATGGAGCTGAAGCACCTACTTTACATGGTTGCCATGGGAATTATAGGCAACGTGGTCCACGGGAGAGATGGGAGGGACCGGCTCACCCCCCTGTTGGCACTGTGGAGCTGACACTAAGGGCCACCTGCCAAGGTCACGCTGAAGCTGAGGGTCACAGGTGGTTTGGCCCCCACAGGTCACATGGGCTTCAGAGAGGTGTGAAAGGAGGTCAGGAGGCAGAAAGCAGTCTTCTGTTTCTGTGCCTTCCCCACCGCTTCAGCAAGGAGCGGGGGGCCCTCGGCCCACCACCGGCTTCCACGGACGTCCATCCAGCTGCTGTGGTCCCCGTGCCCGCAGTCCCGGACTTCCTAAGGGCCCGAAGGGCAGCAGCCGCCTCACGGGTGGCCTGGGGGAGAGCCCATCCGGAAAGCACAAGCTCCAGTCTGGGTCCTCTGTACCCCTGACAGGTGGCCTCTCGTGACTCCTTCCCTGCTTCAATGAGCTCTAGAGAATCTGCTCCCTGCGGTAGAGCCCACACCAGAGTCAATATATTCACTACCCTTGCCTCGGAAACGGGATGCCTTGTTGGCCAAAGCAAGAAGAGGAAGGGGCGGAGAGCAAGGTGGAGGTCTTGGGCCTGTCCAGATTCCCGGACCTCTCTAAACGAGGGCACGGCCCAGGAGGTTGCCAGAGCAGAAGGTCAGGGAAGGGGTAGGCAAGAGTGTTGAGGTCAGGGACTTTGAGAGGTTACAACTTACCCTGTCCCCACCAGTCATTGTGTAACCTGCCGCCCCCCCCAACACACACACACCCACCCACACACACCACACACACACACATAAATGCAGGCATCATCTTGCTTAGCTTGGCAAGAACCAGGAAGACTGGACATGGGCTGTCAGAGATGCAGGGAAGGGCTCTTCAATCCCAAGAAAGATTTGGAGCAGGCCTTCCAGCCTCGAGGGGAACTGGGCAGGAGTAGGTATGGCAGACTTGATGCTGAGGAGAGAGGGCCACAGATGGTAGGCTGGGGACCCCCAGGCCAAGGGAAGGGGAAGGAGGACCCAGCCCAGGCCAGAGTCCAGAAGTTAGGCAGCCCCTAACCTCACCTGGAGATTGGACCCTGCAGATCAAGCTGCAGAACTCTCCAGGGAAGAGCAGAGGGGAGGCAGAGAGCCCCGAGTCAACTACGACCAGGCCTCCAGCGCCAGAGAACCTGGAGTCTGGGACTCACATCGGGATGTCCTGGGACCCAAGATGAGCATAAAGGAGAGGATGTTCCTGGAGCTCGGGGCCCGAGAAATGACACCGTGGCTGAGTTCCTGGAGGCCAGGCTGGCACAGGGCCAGGAACAGGCCCCAGGGGTGGCCCGCAGGAGGAGGAGGAAGACACGATAAAGGTGGGAGCCCAGAGCCTTCACCTCGGCCTTGCATCTGGCACCACGTCTCCTTTTTTGCAGGTAAAAGGCCCTGGGGAGGTGGCTCCCGGGGGCTGAGCATTCACCCGTGTGGAAGATGGCAAATGTAGGGGCTGACAAGCTAGAGACCGGCACCTGTAATGGAGGAAATGGGGTGAGCTGGGGCCAAGAGAAAGTCCAGACCCAGAACTGGATTCTCCGACCCCAATGTCTAAAAATTCGAGAAAAACACCTCAGCTGCTATGAAATGACCTTAAGTCCCCTAATACCCAGGGGCAGACTTCAAGGCCTTTCCTGGAGGAAGGGGGTAGAA
This sequence comes from Taxidea taxus jeffersonii, assembly GCA_003697995.1. Lineage (NCBI taxonomy): Eukaryota > Metazoa > Chordata > Mammalia > Carnivora > Mustelidae > Taxidea > Taxidea taxus. The sequence goes on from RCUC01107630.1 coordinate 21,988, forward strand.
GGGGTCCATGCTTTTAAATGAAGTAGGAGGCGGCCTCAGGCAGGGCAAGGGGAAGGCAGCTGGGCGGGGGGCCCTGAGCCTCAGCCAGGCTGGGGGACCTTAGGGCAGCCCCAGCTGCAGACCCTGCCCCCCCACAACCGCTCCCACAGACATGCTCCTCTCTCTTCCCATCCCACAGTGCAAGTTCATCCTGAACCTTCCCTCAGAAAACAGGACGTGAGCTAGCGGCTGCCTCCCCCGGGGCTTCCCCGAGGGCTTTGCCCCAGTTGGAGAGCAAGGATCTGAGCCAAGGGTGGCCTGGGCAGACGAGGAGGCTGGGCCCTGTAGGTAGCCCCCAGGCCTCACCTGAGCAAGGGTTTCCCTGGATGGAAGACCCGAACTCTGTGCCCGACCAGAGACACAAGCTGCAAATCTCTTGATTCCGGAGAGGGAGCAGGGGTGGTTCATAGCTGTGAAGAAAGGGGCAGCTGCAGCATGAAGCCAGCAGAAGCCCAGGGCAGAGCCCGGCATGACGGTGCCCTGCCTGTGGCCTGCAGGAGGCCACCTCTGGGTCCCACAGACACCTCGACCACCCAAGGCAGAAACAAGAGGCAGGCAGGCCTGGGGGTCATGGACCAGGGGCCAGAGTGCCCAGGGCGGTGCCTTCCGAGACTTGCCTCTGAGAACCAGCCGAGACCACGTGACGTCCCCAGTGCCCTTCAGGCACAAGGACTGATCTTGAGGACATCTCCAGAGGAAGAGATTTTATCGCTGCTAAGTCAGGGAGGAGAGGAGCTCCAAGGGAGGGGAAGTGAGCCACCCAACTGAATAGAAGAGCAGGTTCATTGGCCCACAGCTCTGAGAAGTCATAGAATAACCTTGAAACTGTGAACACCTTCAAACCAAGCCCGGGAGGAGCCCAGGGAGCTATCCTGGGAGCACCTTGCAAAGTGGGAGCCCGCATATGTGGAAGGAGTGTTCAGGAATCCAGAGGCAGTGGCCATCCTGAGCTGACAGCTCAAGGCTAGGGGGACATGATGGGGTTGTAGACTTCCTGGAGGAGACAGAAGAACCAGGTCACCTGCAGACACTGGTCTGAGTGAGCCCGTTTAGACGGCACAACCCGGGAATCATAAAAGCGGGGTCACCTCTGCCTGTAGCGTCCAGATCCTCCCCTCCACCATTGAGCTAGCAAGAGTACACCCTAAAGTGCCCACAAGGCAGACCCCCTGGGTGACATGTGTCTTGTCACAGGAAGAACACCTCCTTACCCCAGGAAGGATTAGAATTAGGTATAAAACCCACATGTCACATTTGTATAATTAATGTCTGATTAAGATATCTGGGTGTATCTCGAGTTTCAGATTCTTTATGTTGTTTGCTTTTTTTTTTTTAAGATTTTATTTTTTTAATTTATTTGACAGAGATCACAAGTAGGCAGAGAGGCAGGCAGAGAGGCAGGGAGTGGGAGGGGAGCAGGCTTCCTGCTGAGCAGAGAGCCTGATGCGGGCTTGATCCCAGGATCATGACCTGAGCCGAAGGCAGAGGCTCCAACCAATATGTTGTTCCCTCTTTATAAGGCATCCATGTCCCTGAAATTCAGACTGATTCGTTTATGAAAGTAATTCATTCCGAATTGTGATTTTCCTTGAAAATACCACTCATGTGATAAGAAGATTGGTACACGACAAGAACCCAAAGTCACCCCGGGAGCGAGTAGAAATTCGTCAGGATATAAGGTGTTGCTGGTTCTTCAAACAAACGAAGTATTTCAAAGAGGAAATCAGATAGGATGAACATCTGGATGAAGTTTGGGGCAGTTAAAGATATTTGATTAATTGCATTTTGTAAACAGGACCTAAATTAACCCAAATCCCCTTCCATGGGAACGTGAAAATTTACTAGACCTGTAAATAGAACAACCTCTGTGCCAAAATGAAAGGCTAACGTTCTTTGCATTTGTACCTGAGTAATAACAGAACGAGTCTTTCTGTACACAAAAGCAAAGCTGTCCTTGAAGACACTTCCAAATTCCCAGTAACTGCAGATGACTCTCGAACCCCTGGGGGAAGAAACTGGAGGGGCTGGGGAGTTCGGGACAGCGGGAATGGAAGAGCCTGGACTGGCCTGGATGCCCCCCATCGCCCGCCCCCCATCCCCGCCAAAGGCTCAAGCCCACCTTTGGTCATGGCTTCCTACCCTTGGAAATAATGGGAACCTCCAAGAGGAAAGGCCCACCGTGATGGAGGCACTGGAGCAAAGTGTCAGAGGAAGGCGGCTGGGCGGGAGGGGAGGGGTGGCCTGAGGCTCAGCCAGGCTGGGGGGACCCAGGGCAGCCCCAGCTGCAGGCTCTGCCTCGCCCCAACCCCACCCACAGACATGCCCCTCTCTCTTCCCATCCCACAGTGCAAGTTCACCCTGAACCTCCCCTCAGAAAACAGGACGTGAGCTAGGGGCTGCCTGGCAAGGGCCAGTCAGCAGAGGTCCCGGGAGACCGCGGGCTGGGCTGCGGCCATCTTGAGACAGCAGCAAGGAGGGTGCCTGAGGCCAGCTGAGAGGAGGCTGGACGCCAGCTGGGGCTCAGGCGGGGGCTTTCACAGAAGGACGGTGACCCCACCCCACCACCAGTCCGCACCAGCTCTCAGAGAGGTGAAAGGGATCACCACAGACCCACAGGCCAAGAGCCACCAGGGCCCCAGGGATGGCCCCGGGGTCAGAACTGCCAAATGGCACAGTGTGACATCACTCATGGGAGAACAGCTCTGTGCCAGGGAGGCCACTCGGAGGACCCCACAGCCATCCAGGCTGAAGCCAGGGGTTTCCCCGAGGAGGGCTTTGCCACAGTTGGAAAACAAGGATCCAAGCCAAGGGTGGCCTGAGCAGAGGAGGAGGCTGGGGTCTGTAGGTGACCCCCAGGCCCCACCTGAGCGAGGGTTTCCCTGGACGGAAGACCCGAACTCCATGCCTGACCAGAGACACAAGTTGCAAATCTCTTGATTCTGGAGAAGGAGCAAGGGTGGTTCGTAGCTGTGGAGAAAGGAGCAGCAGACCTCTCTGGAGACCTGGTGGGACTCGGTGGGCTGCCCGTAAGTTAGCCTGACAGTGGCCAGGAGGACACCTGCTGGGCCCCCTCTGGAAGGGCACAGAGCAATTAGAAGCCGGCCTACGGCAAGTCCAGGTCCTTGGCCACTGGCTAAGGGACATAATCCCTGGGCATCAGCTGAGATTCGTAATGTCCACCCCTGTCTGTCTCCTCAGGTCTGATTGTGAGCAGGGACAATGGAAGCCAGGGCACCCAGGGGGATACACGGGCAGCTGGCCAAGGGCCTCCTGGCTTTTCAGGAAGAGGTGCCATCAGGCTCCAGCCCGCCAGGCTTGAGGGGTGTGGGGGCACCGGGACCCTCTCGTCTCCTGCTGGCCCCTGACCTCCAACAGACACACTGCTTTTTTCCTTGACCCCAGGGTGGGAGGGGGCGACTACCCATCAAGGGGGCTCCATTCCTCAACCCCGTGTGTGAGGCTCTGGTGAGAAAGGGAAACTGGGGGTCCTGGGACTCCCACTTGGCCGGGGCAGGGGGAAGGGGGTCAACATTCAACACAGACCTTGGCCCCATTGTTTTAAATAAGAAATTTATTGCAAATATAGAAATTGATTCTCTCCATACAGGAATCTCCGAGTTGAGGAAAACAATTTCGTGCCATTCAGTTTAAAACAGGAAGTTGGGAGGAGGGAGAGGCAGATATGGGGAAGAGAAAATAAATGAAGTTACCCCCCTAAAAGAAGAAAAGGAGAGGTTTTGTCCCCCTCCCCCAGGAAGGAAAGGTCCACACACAGCTAGGGTTCACAGGTTCGTAGCCCAGGGCCGGGAGTCCCCTCTGCAGCCCCCAAACCAGGTGCCAAGCCGCAGGGCCCAAGGGGCTGGTGGCTCCTTACGGAGGGAAGGGGGGAGGAAGGAGGGGACGGAGGGAGGGGAGGAAGCGAGGATAGACCCCTGCCCCTGCCCAGCCCTGTGCTTGTTCGGCAAGGGCAAAAGAAGCAAGAGGAGGCCCCGAGCCTCCCGCCTACCCCGTTCAACACCCCGTTCCTGTCCCTCTGTTCAGGAGCAGTGAGGGACCTTTAATGAGGCCTTTGAGGCAAGAAGTGTAAATACTGGTTCTGTCTTAAAGGTGGGAGGACACAGGGTCAGGGAGGACAAGGAGCACAGCGGCTCCTGGGCCAAAGGGCAGAAGGCGCTGTGCAGAAGTCTCGCTGGGGAGGAGAAAGCAGTCCTTCCGGCGGGCACGCGCAGCCCTGCCCCTATAAGCCCCTCGGGAGCCAGACCCCCCCAGGGCTTCTACCCAGAAAGAGCCCGGCTCAGCCACAAATGGGGTGGGATGCTGCTGAGGGGAGGCTCCCTCGGCTGGGGGTGGGGTGGGGTGGGCGCGCAGAGTGGGGACACCCGAGGAGGTTCTTCGGGACATCTAGCCACCTGTCACCCTCTCCCTCTGGTCTCTGGTCCCTCTGGTCCTCTTGGTCAGTCCTCCGGGCTCGCGCCCCCCAACGCCCTGCCAGGGGTGCCCTGAGCCCCTCCCTGCTCTGTCACCCTATTTTAATTCTCCGCAGTGTCCCTCACTGGGGAACACTTCTCTGCACAGACGCCCCTTACAAGCAGGGGCCTGTTACTCTTGTCCCCCATGCCTGGCTGCCATCTTGGACTCACGTCCCTAACTGATCTCGAGACCCTAGAAGACATCCTTCCTTCCCTTTCCTGAGCTTCTGTTTCCGCACTGTTAAATTTTTAGGGGTGGGAACATACGGTGAGCAACGTCCCATCGAAAACCTTAAAAAGACCCTCGGCCAGGCCCAGACTCTCCCCTGCGTGCCCGGTCGTGGGGCTACACGGGCCTGTTCTTCTTTCCAAGTGGGTCTCCCCACTCCCACTGCCCTGCAGATAGCCCTACGCCCCACCTCCCCCCAACCTGGACTCTAGCAACCTCCACAGGCCTCCAGCACCGTCCCCTAGCAGGGGTGCAGAGGTGAGGGGCCTCCAGCAGGCAGGGGCAGGCCCTGGGACTCCTGGAGGAGGTATCCACAGCAGACTAAGGTTTTGTTTTGGTTTGTTGTTGTTTTTTTCCCTCCAGACCTCCACATTTCACTTCCGGAAGACCATTAGCTCCAACAGACAGCAGTGCCGGCTAGGGAGTTACCTAGGGAGTACCCCCCTCTCCCGGTGCCACTCTCCAGCGACAGGCACCCAGGAATTTCCTTTGGAGATTCTCTGACAGGGACAGCAAAGTCCAGGCAGTACCCAAGGCAAGGAGGCCTCCCCCCGGGAGGCCCACATCTCCTCCGGCCGCAGTGCACTGGCCCCTTTCCCAGATCAGGGGGACTGACAGCTGAAGAAGGTCCAGCCCGGCCAAGAGGCCAGAGGCCCGAGTTCGATCCTATTCTGCCTCCAAGATTGGTGTGATCTGGGCTGGGAAGGTCGGTTTACCTCCTGGAATGGCAAGACACTCACTGTTAAGACAGAGACCTATCCTTAAAGCCCCCGAAGTGAGATGGTCTGAGGTTTTTATAGGCCATCGTCAACCAGGAATGATGGGGGAATGGCAAGGGTGGGGGGCTTCCGCTCCCGCTGTCAGGAACCCTCCCTCTGTGGGAAGCGCCATCTCCGGTGAGACCAGGCCAACCTGGCCCTGGCTCCTTCCATGGGTTCCTCCCTCAGGGCCCCCAGCCTCCCCATGAAGCCCTGAGCTCTTAGCCCCCTGGATTTAGCTATGTGACCATGCCCCTCCCACCTGGTAGTCAGGTCACCCAGCCCTTCCCTCTTCAGGGGGCCCCCAACGTCTTCATCTGAAAAATGACAGCAGGTGGGACAAAGAGGTCCCCGCATGCTCCCTTCCCTGGCAGGGAGGAGGGGAAAGGGCGAGGGCAGGAAACTGGGGGCCCCAAGGGGCAAGGCAGCACTTGTGGGCCCAACGACGTTCAGAGAGACGGGAGACGGGGACGGGGCAGGGGCTGCGTTTCAGTGGCACCTGTTTTGGGTCTTCTGCAGAGCTGGACCCTCCCCAGGTTTCAAGAGCTGCTTGTCAGATCACGACAGAGGGAACGTGGGCAAGAGGGGGCGGCGGGGGGTAGGGCTGGGAGTCTAGACAAACTGGCACATATACGACAGATGTTTGCTCAGAAAAATACAGTAAAATCGTCATGCAAATATAACAAGAGTCTGCTTTCTCACACCACTGGCTTTGCCCACTTGCCGTTCTCGGTTTTGCCAATCTGGTGTGAGGCAGGCTTAGGGGGGCAGGTTTCCGGGGTGGAGGGAGGTCTGCTCTGCACGTCCACGCTGGCCCCCTCCTCTCTACTCCCCAGAACAGTCTTTTCTTTGCAAATGTCACCCCCAAAGTGAGCCCTGGGCTTGGTCTGTCCCCCAAGTGGGTGTAAGAGAGGCGCTCCTGTGAGCCTAGCAGCCCCCCCCAACAGTCCTGCCCCAGACTCTACCCCTGGCAGGAAGGTCACTAGACCCCCCCCCCAACCCAGGAGGTGGCACTAGCTTTCCTGGTCAGCAACCCCCACACACAGTAAAGGTCTTTGTCCCACCCCAATGCCCACCCTCACCCCATGGCCACGCTCCCCAGATCTCAAGAAACCCAATGAGGTGATAGGCCAGAGGCTGGGGGGTCTCCAGCAGGGGTGTGGGGCGAGGTGAGTGGGCTCTTCCCCATCTGGAGTTGGGTGGGGAGCCAGGGAGTGGGTGGGCAGGTGGCCAAAGCCATAGTTGTCCCCACTGGCCCACGTCCTTGTCAAAGGTGAAGGGCTCCTCAGCACCCTGATGGTGTGTTCAAGACCCCAGATGTGCCCCACCTCCTGCCCCCACCCAGACTCGACCCTGAAAGCCCCTCGCTGTTGAGAAAGGCCGCAGCCACCTGGCCCTGCCCTCCCTTACCACCCTCTGCTGCCCACACTGACAGAGAACCCCCAAGAGCCCAACAGTCCCAACTGCCAGGCCCTGGGTTGCCATGGTGACAGAAGCTGGCCAGGCAGAGGGAGGGGCCCCACGAACCTGCCTGCTCCCGCCCCCCC